>PNEQ01081637.1:0-17629 GCA_003012365.1 Medauroidea extradentata | reverse complement strand
AGACCGGAAAAATTCGCGGATTCACATACATGTAGGTTAGCCTTCAAGAATGTCTGTGTATTCAAGCAGACGTCAGCTGTTCGCTGGCTGCTCGCTGACACAGTAAAATGGGTCCGCAATTAGTTACATTTTTATTATTGGCTCGTCGACTTCAAGGCGGTTTCAAATAAGTTAACGGCCAGTTGTGAAAGTAGCACGAACTTATAGTTGCTGGAATTCCAGCATGTGCCTGAAAGAAAAGGCGAATTTTTCAGGTCTCTACCTATGGGTGGAGAGGATGATTTATCACGGGAAAACTAGACTGTTTGCTGGGTTTCAACTCACGTTCAGTTTACCAGAAGATGACTGGCTTTCGCTTTTATGTGGAGCTGTTGCTCTATTTGGCTGATCCAATAAGAATACCGCTGTTGTAATATTTGATAATCTGCAGACAGCTACGTTGTGACAGACGTACATCACATAATTAGGGACATTCAAAATTCGCGTTATTTTCTGACAACAGACTAGACTCCAAGTGACTATAGGCTCGTTCGACGTCTCACGCTGGCCGATATTGTCGTGACTTGCCGCGGAGAATACTTACACGGTAGAGAGGCCAATCTCTGTAAAGACGTAACACACGTAAATGACAACACATACAAGTTCGTGGCCAATTGAATCGCACATTGTGCTCTGTTATGTATAGGAAAGTGAAGTTTAGTCTGCCACCAAATGAAAACGCGAATTTTGCATGTCTCTACACATAATCATATCTGTTGTAATTAACTACAACGTTTTCAAGGGTATGGTGGCGCAAAACATTTTCGCGATATACCATCTCCTCTACCTATGGGACTTTAAGTTTCGTGAAAAAAAGAATAATCGCAACTTGCTGCAACGTATTTCAAGCACAGGTGGGGAGGCGACTTAAGGGGGAGTGTTAGATAATTGTCTTGTATTTGTGTTTTTGTGTTATGACATTTGTTCAAGTTGTATTATTAAAATTTTCTGTTTGACAATACATATATGATATATTCTTGCTAAACTGCTTGACACATAATAATTAGAGAAGGTGATTTATCGCGAGAATGTTTTCTGCCAGCGTATTCTGCAAATCAGTATAGCGTCCTGCGTCACGTATTGTTGGCCGACGGTTGTGTGCCACGGTGTGGCTGTTTACAGACGAATGACAGACGTTCAGTAGTTGCATACCAGAGCTATCATTGGCCCAGTCAAATAGGGACTCGCCAGTAACGAAATAAAAGCGTCAGAAATTAATACACTGCATTGAAGCCTAGCAAACAGTCAACTTTTCCCGCGATAAATCACCTTCTCTAATAATAATGTTATCTTTCATTAATTTGTCATGCAGAATTATAAGATGAACATATAATTAGAGGTACGTAAATTTCGCAGATACATTACAGGCCAGGTTGAACGCCAATTACGTATGCTTCATTGTCATGTCTGTGACTTGCTGGCGGCTGTTATGAAACGCATTTGACTACTGCAAGTCAGTAGTAAATAAGGAAATAATGCGAAGTGCTATCGCTTGCTATCTGTTTGTACGGTTATAAACCAATAGATAAACGATTGTGGCCAGTGGGTGTATAGGACTGACAAGTCTAGGCTGATGCCAGATGAATCCGCGAAATTGACGTACCTCTACATATAATCTTCTATGCCTCAACATTGCCACATTTACTAAAAATATTGTAAAGCAGAAGTTATTACAGAAAATCATAAAATTTAGCATGTAGCTACCACGGCATGAAACATTCTTGCACAGGCACGTACAACACTTGAGAAGTAGAAAACCTTGCAGAAGTGTCAGATCTTACTGGAGTTATGCAGAACAGAGTGTAGCAGTTCATACCTCGGCAGTAGAAGGCCAAATGCTAGCGTCTTCCCGGGGGCTACTCCACGGGGCGACGAGTTTAGGCGGCCGGGCGATTTCACCTGCCTTCCATTCCGCCTCGTGGCCAGGCCCTTCCCGCTGGAAAGAGAAAACGAGGAAATTACTGCCGAGTTCTTCGTGGACTCATCTGCTTCTGCCGGCGGCGATGTTTCGTCATTGTGCGACTGTGCGCGCGTACCGGTCGACATCAAAACACCACTGAGCCTGCTGTCTGTCGCCTCATTGAATTTTATCATTTTTCACCTTTTAAAAATTATGATAAGAAAATAGTCGCATATGCGATTATACCTCAAATTCTATTAACATTATGCTACAGTACAGATATTGCGATTTAGCTGTTAACATATAGGTAACTACGCCGCAATCCGTGTGGCAAATTATTTTATACTCATAATTTGCCAGCTAGATTGCGAACTAACTATACATTACCAGCTCAATTTCCATGCTTGTATTGTATCGAGGAAGAAAATAGAATTTACGGGATAGTCGCCAGTGTAACATTTTTCTGTTAAGAATTTAAAAAAAAATAATAATCAAATTCAGTATGGCGACTGAAACCTAGCCTTAATGTTCGTCGACCGTGTTTGATGCGTCAGTGCGTTTGGAATAAAAATATTGGACGAGGCGATTTGTGGACTTCTCTGCGATCCGCAGCTAATTTTTTAATGTAAAGTTTTCTCGACTATGAAAATTATATAATTTGAATTCCAAAATGTGAACTAGTCATAATGCAAACTGAATTTTTTTTACTAGGGACTTTGTAAAATATGACGGCAATAGTTAAAAAGTCGTACTGCAGCTGATGTTGCTGAAAGTTGGTAATCTGTTTCGGTATACTCCCGTTTTAACTATCACATGCAACTACTAGCAACATTATTCCATTAGGTCCGATTCGCAATGCGCAGTCGATAGTTGACAGTACGCAATCGGTTGTCGACGATGGTTAACTTTATCTTCGACTGCTGGACTTACCGACTGTCGAAAAATTCCAACAAATCATTGTTCTCGTAATCATGTGATGTAAACAAATATTGTTTTTCGAGATTTTATGTGCTTCTAAATGCAAAACAAGTAATTTTTACAAATAATATGTTCAAAACATGGCCGATTAAAAATCAGTTTTAAAAATCATACTTAAAACTCATGGCTACTGGACTGCATATTGTGAATAATATTAGACTGCCAACTGCCGGCAATCTGCTGTTGGCAGTCGACTGCAGTCAGCGCATTGAGAATCGGGCTTACCACCGCCATGACTTGTAACCGTACTAGAGGGTAGTATGTGATAGTCCTACGAAATATTTCCTTATTTTTTACTGGCTTGCAATCGTCAAATGTGTATTAAAAAAACTGTTGTCCAATGACGGAAGTGTCAGTGAAGTATAAGTTTTTGACGTCAAACCTGACGCAGAATATATCCGCGAAACAATCGTGCCTGTACCCATAAAGCAGAGCCACAGAATATTTAGGTATACAGAAGTGAAATAGCCAATGGAACGGGAACTCAGTCTCACACGCCAGCAAAATGCCTTCCTTGGCCAGCGACATGGCGATAACACCTCCTGCCAAGCAGAGTAAGGCGGCTGCACTGCTAGCCGGCTGCCAGGCCAGTAGGAAACCTGCCGTAACATGCAGGAGCCAAACATACGTGGGGTTGGTATCAACAGCCTCGAGCAGCCAATAAGCGGCGAAGTTCGCCCATATCAAATGAGCCGCCTCGTCATTTCATGTCTGTATTACTATTTACGTTAAGTGTGGATACTTTGATTTTAGTGGTAACTTTGACCTACTCGGAATATTTATTTTGGTGCCATTTGGTGAATAATTGCCGTTCTTTATCAGGATGGATCAAACTTAAGGTTTTAAATATTAACTACAATAGTTTAATTCTTCTCTAAATGTCAAAACAAATATTTTGAGTCAGTCAAAGTCACTCCTGCAGTCTGTGTTTGACGGTTTTTTTTTTTTTTATAAAAACAGCGAAGTTAACCTGCAACATGTTTGACTAAACTTCACTCACACCCCCATGTACTTTGCTGCTCTTGCGGTTGCTATCTGCAGAGGCTCGATAAGACACTGTTTGTCGCATCATCACAACACTGAAGCACGATTTGTATAATTTCTTGCTCTCTGCTATGCATCACTTTTCCGAGCCTCTGCGGGCTGTCACCTCCTCTTCCATTTGCTGGCATTAACGGAGGGCCGATGTTTTCCACTTCACGGCCCTCGACTGTGTGTCGCCTCCTTATCTCCTCTTCCTTCCCCTGTCCTGCTGCCACGCACCCGCGCGCTGTTAGAAGCCAATATAACTGCTCACTACAGTACTATTTAGTTTGTGGTAGAGCTGCAGACAAGGTATTGAAACAAGTCAGTGCAAACTGGCATTCACAAAAAAATCAGAGGCTCTTAACGTTTCTGCAGGGACTGTTTTTTTTTCTAGCGAAGGTGGTTGTGTGCTTCTAGCAGCTGTTGACCTTATTATTTCAGGACACGTCTTGCGACGTTACGACAGTTCCTTGTTCTTTTGTTCGCTGTGGGTGATTCGGACGAGCGCACGAACACGTAAACCCACTCCCGGCAGAACTCGGTCTTACCGCCCCTCATCCCCCTCACCACCCTCCTTCCCCCTCTCCTCCCTCCGCGTCTAGTCCGTGTCGCCATATTGAGTTATGTTATTTTTCGCTGTTATGAAATTCAGAGAAAAAAATATATAATGTGTTACTATAATATCAATTCTATTTAATTTGCTCGACAATAAAAGCATCGCACTTGAACTTTTAACGTATATTCAAGTCGTAATCAGTCGAGCAAATTAAGAATATTAAAAAAAAAAAAAAACTTATAGACTAGTTACGGCTTAAATATACGTTAAAAGTCCAACTGCGATACTTTTATTATAGCGCAAGGTAAATAGAATTGCTATTATAGTTACAAATTTCACATTTTTCTTCTCATAATTTCACAAGAGCGAAAAATAAAATAATTCAATATGGCGACTGATGCCAAGCCTTAAGGTTAATTCTACTACAGGTTAGAAGGAAAATGTGTTTTCTTATGGGATAGTTTCTTCTGCTGCTAGTTTCGCTGCTGTCGCTAAGGAACCAGAAAAATACGAAACTGTAGTAAAATTAAATTTTAATAGGTTTTGAAAATCACAGAAGTAATTGTACTTAAAGTGAAAATAAACCAATTTCGCGTTTTTAATTATCTACTTTATGTAACTTGTGATTGGGCAGCGTGCACCCGTTACCGGTACCAGCCCTCAAGCGGCAGAAATTTTCCCCGTGACAAATTTTTAACATTGATATTTATATTGACCTTATCCGTGGTCTATAGCAGCTGCAGTGTTGCCAGTCGTGTGGAAATTTCTGTACATGTACGGAAATTCGCTTCTTGGTTACAGCATACGAAAAAAAAAAAAAAAAATCTTAATTTACGTACCTACACCGAAAATACATAAATTCATCTTCTAAGAAGAAAGAAAATACATTTCACACCTCAATTCATATTTTGGTGGAAGGAAGACCACACTATTTTCAATTTTTTTTTTATTTTCATTAAACACAGAGCTACCGCGTTTGTGGTTGTTATTTTATACACACTAATAAAATGTAGATTGATACTTTGGTTAAAAATTTGCTGGCTAAATATAATTTGCCTTAGTCAGTTGTTAATCGAACAGAAAAAGAGTCTGATAAAGACTGCCAAGTTCTGAGATGGCTGTCAGACAGGTGGTACTTTTTCACGAATATCAGTGTCACCCTCCTCTGGCTTGCACTGTTACAAACTTCTTCGTGAATCCAATATTTCTGCCAACAAACAATGTTTTCCTTCAAATGTATATTGTTCTTCACTAAAGAGTCACACCTTAAATTGTATCATTTAAAGAAAATTATTACAGAGTAGCAATAAATATAAAAATATGGAAATTTCAAGCAGCTGGTAACGAAAACCCATTAAAAAAACTGGCAACACTGAGCAGCTGCATGCTAGTGGAATTTGGGCGTAGACTGCACGTACCTGTAGCAATAGACGCGGTGTTTGTGACTATGTTCCAACGAACACATTTTTGTTGTAATCACAAATGCACGACAGAAGCGACACGAGCGCTACGAAACTAAAAACAAAAGAGGTCCGCCAATCAGCACCTAGTTTTCTGTGACGTCAGTGCGACAAATAAGGCGGACGTGACGTGAATTCTGAATATAAATTATATCGATTTTGAGTTGGAATTTAATTTTGCTCCCAAATGTCGGTGCTACTAGTGAGGTCGTAGTAAACTGCGTAAATTTTTTATGAGAGTTTTTGTTTGTTGTCATAAACAAAATCCCTACCTTTTTAAGCAATCGTGTAATTATGAGTTTATTTTCACGTTTCAGAAGGCCAAGTAGGTGTCAAATATATTACAAATACAGGGAAAAATCTAAAATACTGTAAACATATGTGGCTGAGTGGCATTGAACTATTTACATGTAATATGTTTCAGTATTTGTCGCGTGTCAGCTTAACTAGTGTCGCTTCTGTCATACCTAGACTCCACCATTAGTTGCAAAGTTGTCACGCGTTTCGAATTTATAAACCCATTATAGGCGGTTCACTTTAAGTGAGCAATTCCCAACACTAATATTAATAATTAAAAAATAATAATGTTGGTGCTATAGAAATAAAGTTTGAGAGTTGAGAAATGTTAACACTAGTTTTAGTTACATGGGAGTTTTCGTATTTAAAATAGTAAAGATGGAGGCATAATGACTCGGAGAAAATTGTAAGCAGTGCTCAGTTTATCTTCAACAGTCTATACAATGAATATGTTTTTGGTTGTGTGCGGCAAATACTTTTTTTTTAGCATGTATAGAACCTAGTGGAATAAAACTCGACAACGATGCAGTTTCACCGTGGATACTAGCTTCAGTCATGAACAGGGACTGTGCGGGCGGCCGAGTTGGTCAAACTCTCGCCTCCCACCAGGACGATCCGGGTTCGAGTGCGTGGAGGAATCGTGCCGGACGATGTCGCTGGTCAGCGGGTTTTCTCGGGGTACTCCCGTTTTTCCTCGCTTTTCTCGTGCTAGCGCAGCGTACGGTTTCATTTCATGCCATCCTCCAGGGTACATACATACACACTCACACACATATAATACATCGCGTTTACAGTATGCCCATGGAACAGCACTAGTGTTTCCTTGCACCGTTTCAGCCGTGATTCTGATGACATGATAGGGTGGCAACCCCGTTTACCATCCCCCCACAAGCCTGCAATAGACCATAGATGAATGAGGGATGACATGAAAACGTTCCCCACATGCGACAAATCCGGGACCAGCTCCGCCGGGGCTCGAACCCGGATCGCCTTGGTGGGAGGCGAGTGGTCTGGCCCAAGGGGTGCAACAAGACCAGTGCTGACGGCCTATCTCTATATGTGACAACCTCCCCCACCCCCACCCGCGAATTCATGGTAAAGTACCTACACCCATTCCCTATCGTCACCTTCAATATGTCAGCGTTCAATTTGGTCTTGTAACAAAAAAGCAGCGTAACAGTCTAGTTCTTTTATAACGTCTTTGGTCTGACCACGGGGGTAGCGTAAGGTCAGAATGTGGGCGAGGGGAGTCAGCAAATTAGCCAGCCGCCATACTGCTTTAACCTCAAAAATACATATCAGACTGGTATTTTTAAGGTAAATGAATGTATTATGCTCTTTAATTGATGTTTTAGGTTGAAAACTATATTTTAGCCCTGTTTACACACCTCCTAATTAATATTTCCTAAATTTTTTAATTGGTCGGCCATATTGGTTATAGCCACGTCAAGCGTTTGTTTGGTTACACTCATGGCGACATGCTTCATCTGGACCCTTCTAACATATTTGGGTCTGACCACTCCCTCCCACCCCCTCCACCGTACCCAATACGATGTTGATCTACGTTTCACTCACCTCCGACGGCAGGCGACGACGCGCTGTGGTCCATCCAGCCCTCCTCCGTGGCCCCGCTGACCGATGCCGTGCGCGTATTACCGCGTTATGGCGACGACACATGTGTGAACGGCTTCCCCTCCCCCTCGTGACCCCGTGAAGGGCAGCGAATCTCGGCGAGATCGCCTCGACACCGTTGTGCAGGCCGTGCCAAGGCGGCCGTCTTTCCACACACGTGCCTGGCTGACCTTGCGCACATGACATATACGTGGGCGACCTTCCTCACACGCGTAAATATACTTCTTCTGGCCGATTTCAGGCTGCTTCTCGGCGAACGGAGAGTTCTAGGTCCCTGGTGAAGCTAATTTTTGGACATTCGGCACTGGTGAAACTGTTCACGTATACGTAGTGTCCACTTATTCGTTTAAGATAAGAAAGTTAAATTATTGGTTTCATTCCCGCCGTTATGCATGGAAAGGCAAGGCCGTGGTCTTTAAGTTATTTCAAACAGTTGGAATTAACTCAAATGTTTTTTAACCAAATGCTTTGAAAAAATTTGAGACTGTGTACAGTCCAACGATACACAATTCTGCCAGAGCGTTTTTAAAAATAATGTACCGTTTGTTACAAAAAAAATAGTTTTGATTCATTTTGGCTTATTTTGACAACAAAATATGTGATATTTCAGGGGCGAAAATCAAAATATACGTTTGGTGTATTGCAACAGAAAAATTAAGATTCAATCGGTGACATATATGTGTTACAACTGTCAGAATGAATTTTCGATATATCTATTAATTTGTGTAAAAAATATATTTTTGAAACCACTGCAAAACTAAATAACTTACTGGCCGTGTGTTTGTTCGAGCGATGTTGACCGACTCATCTGGTGCGATATCACCTCTAACGCAAAACAATGAAACGGCGTGCAGTGGTATCGTAGATCAATCGCCTGACTGACACTTTTAGTTGTGACCCCAATTTTTATTGGTGGAAAGTAGGAAAACCCCATTGCAAGTTTCTAGAGCAGTTTCACACGAATTCCATGAGTAGTTTTTCAGATATAACAGGTTGGAAAAGCTGTTCTTAGAAATTTTGAAGGGCTCTGAAATGATTTTTCCAATTGACGGGATGCTTCGAAACTATCTTTCCGCCATAATTTGAATTTTTTTTCGTGCACTGACGCAATGGACACATGTAGAATAGTTTCGGTAAAAAAAAATCGTGTTTACCGCACATTACAATGCATGTGAAGTGCGTGATAGGCGGCGCCCCTAAGAGTTAGTAGACGCTAGCTTTTTTTTTTTTTTTAATTCTTTAATTTTAATTTTTTTTTACGTTCGAGGCACGGAAACGGGAATGGCGATAAGTAGAATATAACACGTCCTTCAAACACCTCATCGGCTCTAGGCGCGGAGTAGTAAACTAGCGCGCAGTGTTTTCGTAGAAATCGTTTTTCAACGGGACTTCAAGCGATGACCCTATTATTTTATTTGTGGAAAGTATGTGGTAAAGTCCAGTACAGGTTTGTATGATTTACTTTTCCGATTACGGTTGATATTTTCTCAGCTACAGCAAAGTGAAAAACTCATTTTTAGCAATTTTGAAGGGCTTGGAAATCTTGTTTGAAATTATCGGACGACATATTTAAAATCATAGGGACACAGTTTGAAGTGAGTCTTCTTTCTTAGATAAACTCTTTGGAAACATTTTTAATAGTTATTCAATAAACATACTTTCCGTACCACGCTACAACACGTCTCACGCGCTAGATAATTTTCTTGTATTTTCAGTTTTCTAGGCATAACATTTATTCAAATTGAACTATCAAAAATTTCTCTTTGTAAAGGCATGTGATGTATTCTTGATGAACTGCTTGACATATATAATAATGGAATCTTTTATTAATTTGTCTTGCAGGGTCATTAGAAGAGAATAATTGGTTAACTTTCAAGAATGATTACAAGTCCAATATAAAAAGAACATGTAACACTATTATTACCTCCAAAATTCATCACAACATTGCCACATTTACCAATAATATTTTAAAACTGAAGTTATTGTAGGAAATCATTACATAAAATTTGCATCTAGCTATCCTCCTTAATCGCGAGGTTTTAAGTGCAGATGAACGGTGATGTGTGGTGAGTATGCAGTGACGCTCGAATGAAGGTTTGGGGGAAACGAAAGATCCCCAGGAGAAACCGCTGACGTACGAAATCTTCAACACTATTATCACATACGAAAATCCCCACTCGCAATAAAATTTTTGCACAGCATAAATTTCATTTGAATTATTGGAAAATACAAGTAAAGTTTGTATAGGTCATTCGGAATAAAGTGAGCACTAAAGATTTAACCTTTGAAAAAAATCACTAGCCGTTGTTGCATATAATTCAACATTGACAACAGTTACATTACTGCTTATACAGTTGGCAGCGAATTACCGCACGTAGTTCCGTGTATTTTATATTTAAATACAACATTACTGAAAGAACATCAAATTGAATCGACCTCTTCGTATTTAATATACTATAAAATATTTATTTATGATAATATTGACATACTTATTGCCTGTATAAGTTTACTTAAACGGCGCCAGTAGAAAGTGATTTAATCTGGGCCGTTCAAATTCAACAGTCGTTAGCGAAAGGCGTCTAGCGCTACGCGCACTGATGTAGTTAATTATTTCACCGACAGGTGGCATCAGAGTTAGCTTTTCGCCACTTAGGCCGTGTCTCAATTCACCCAAAGAATGCTCTTTCGTGCTCTCGTTCTTGCAAATACGTCAGAGAGAGCACTCTCTGCCTGTCTCAATTGTTGGGCGAGAGTACGAAAAAGCGAGAGCACGAAGTTGTATACTCGCTCTCGCTCTCTCGTGCTCTCTGGCGTACGCCATTTTGATTACTGCTATGGTTTGAGGTTACTGTAGAAACGTGCGACATATATTGCAAATACTTTAACATTTATACACAAATAATTATTTCCAATAAGCAGATACCTATGGCGAGAAATTCAGCAAACATTTTCGGCCGAAATATGCCTTTAAATTCACTAAATAAAAATTTTTGGCATCGCCTATAAACAGCTATTCCCGCTTGAAATACGACGCCGGAAAAGTTTAAAAATTATTATTTGAATCGATCACAAATTTATCTTATGTGTTTACAACTTGTATTAATACAATTTACGCACTTGTAACCTGTGCATCGTATGTTTACAAATACGAGAGAGCATCGCCCCAGTTGGAGAGAGCGAGAGCAACCAAGAGCTCTCTCTTGTTGTTATGCGAAAGAGTACTCTCTCAAAAGAGTACTCTTTGAATTGAGACACGGCCTTAGCTAGGAAGCGTTCAATGACGGTACCGGACGGTACAAGAGGAGAGCGTTGTTGTGTTTGTCCGTTGTGCAATAAATATGGATTTCTGATAAAACACATTCAAAAGTATTAGTAGTGACTGTTTCCTCATTGGTAATATGTAAGTTGTTATGTGTTACGATCGCCAACATGAGTATCTTGATTTAGAAACAGCAATTTTTTTTTGTTTCATACACTAAGAAAATACGTTGTTTTTGTTGAGTGCGTCGTTGTTCATGGCAGTATAACTGAACAGGTTTGAATTCTTAAATTGCGCGTGTCATTATGGCGTGTTTTTTTTTTGTGGCGGTTTTGAGTTATAAATTCGATTTTCATGTGTACACATTTACGAGATACGTAACGGCAATAGTGCGTATAAATTAGAGTCGATGCACAGAAACCAGTATTAAAATACGTTAACTCGCAGGTATTTATAACTAAGATTACTATTGGTTATACATTTTATTCAATACCCATGTATTTAATGAGTAGATATTGTTGATAACACTTTCAGCCCAGTGTAATGTAGATGTAAACATTGTACAAGCCTATGTAAATTAAAGCACGTGGCAATGTTTACGTTTACATACCGCGGAAAGATATAAACTGGCAGAAAACAGAAATTAATCAGGGGTTTTTTGAGTGCTCACTTTATCCCGAATCACCTATAACGGCACAGTCACAGTGTTAGGAATGAAGACATAATTCAATTACTTTGATTTACTTCGTTAGCAATTTTTATTTCTGCTGAAACCTTAGAGTGGACGGAGTATAGTTAGTACATACGGTTATCTTTCTTGAAGAAAGTGAATATAGGTGAACAAGAAAGCTTACAATGAACGTACCGTACACTCAGTAATACTTGCGTACTTGCTTGTATGTGCGTATATGTCAAACATTAGGAAATAAGGGCTCTTTATGGGGTTGTGACCATACAAGGCTTGAGTTTGTGTTCTACTCTCATGTAAACAATATCAGGGTAAATTAACGCATGTAAATGTGCCAAATAAACACACAAACTATTTGCACAAGAAGGTGCATTAAAATTAAATCCGCCTCTAAACGATTCTAGCTAAGACGTAAAACCTTGCATGCAAGCTACTTGCAAAGAAGTCGGCCTGTCACAGGATGCAAGTGGACTTGAACAAGAAGGTTTATACCTTCTTGTTCAAGACTGATAACCGTGTGTATTAGGCTTTAGATTCAGTACAAAGTCATTGTACATGCTAGGACAACTCTCGTACATCTGGCATCTCGTATGTCGTAACTTGGGTCATGTCGGGGCTTGGACGCTATAACGATATAACCCCCCTCCTCCTCAATTAAATCCATTGATTACATCAATGTCTCATTACTTATTCAAAATTATGGCTCCCCCTGCGTAGCGCATATGTTTCAAGAAAGCGTTTTTGACGAAACTATTAACTGGTTCCAAATATGTTACAAAAAGAAAGTAACTTTATAGACAGTGACAGAATGGTGTAGTCAAAGTATCATCGCATTCTATGAATACTACTTCAAAT
The DNA here is from genome assembly GCA_003012365.1 of Medauroidea extradentata. Classification (NCBI taxonomy): domain Eukaryota; kingdom Metazoa; phylum Arthropoda; class Insecta; order Phasmatodea; family Phasmatidae; genus Medauroidea; species Medauroidea extradentata. The sequence continues at coordinate 4,939 of PNEQ01081637.1, read as the reverse complement.
TAATCGAGACGCCGGTTAAGAGACTTAATGCATATTTTAGTATCCAGCTGCTTAGCTGTGGTTAGAAAGATACATTAATTTGGAAGTTTTTTTGTTTGTAGTTGCCATGAAAACAAGTTCTTGGACGCTGTAATTCAAACTAGTTAAATAATTTAAAGTACGTATCATACAATTTAAAATGTGTTAATAATGTGTGTGTGTTCACAAATATCTTTTAATAACGCCCATCAAAAAATCTTCTTTTTATTGAGTACTTTAACGTAAAAGTGCAACGTGCCATTCAGTGACAAACGGAACAGAGATATATATTGTGTGTCATGTGACGCACGTGTCGGTGTCGTCTTTATGGCTTTCTTTCTCCCGACCCTTAGACACGAGTAAAGGTACCAGATAATGCGACTGTGTTATTTCCTTGAAAGCTCGTTACTTGGTGATTTATTTGAACCAAGTGTGTTCTAAAGTCGTCTAGTTTTGCGTCTGAAGACATCGTGTCACTCATGCAGTTTTGGTTTATTTTTCTTGTCTTCGTCTCGGGAGTTTTCTGTGCTGTTTTACTTGTAATGTCTTTGAATATTTTTTGCAATGGGACAGAATGACAAACTGTATTATTGTGGAGATATGCCATTGCAATATTATGTCTTCCCAGAAATCTTAGAAAGAGACTAAGAAAAACAAACAACGAAATACGAAAAAAGAGAAAAGAAGCCGAGTTGGCTGTAGTCAACACATCCATAAACCAGAACAACAGAACATGGAAGATACCATAAGGAATTTGTCAACAACAAATAAAGGGGGAAAAAATTATAAACAACCAAAAATAAAAGTCGAAATACAAAACGGCTTGTTTTCTCTTTTTTCATATTTCGTTGTTTGTTTTTTGCAGTCTCTTTCTAAGATTTCTGGGACGACTTAATATTGCAATGGCGTATGTCCGCAATAATACAGTTTGTCTGTTTTACTTGTGTTTGAGCTTTTAAGTTTTTCTACTGTAGTCGCGGTATTAATTTTGAAGTGGTTTGTCTTAACCAGGTATGATTCCGTGTAGGACTTGCGCATGCATTATTCAATGAAAATAAGGTTACTGCGACACCATAAGTCAGTGATTTTAGGGTAGAATTTCAAAACCCTGAGAGTTAGCATCCAATCACTGACCATTAACCATGAAGCAGAGACGCAGATTAGCACATATGGCATGAAAACCAAACGGTGCAAAAATATTTTCGCCAAAAATTCGTGGTTCTACTAATAACGCTTTCTTCTAACACGCTGCAACGAAGTTCGGAGAGATCTGAGTCAGTAATAAAGAAATGACCGTTCTTAGCAAGCAGTCGGTGAGCAACTGATATCTCCTCGGCGCCTCATTCCGATTCTCGTCAATTTCACTGACCAGTGATATCTGCTGTAGTTCTGTTACTGCTGACGACCACTGGTGGTATTCTGCTGACCCCTCATGCGAAGCTACAATGACCACTGATTCACTGGAGCTTGAGAGGACGCGTAGCAACAGACATCGACGCGATATTCAAAACGTGTGTCCTCTAGAAGCGTTTGTAAACATCCAAACGATCCGATCATAGTGATACATAAGAATATATTTAATTACATAAAATATTTATTGAGAATGATTTTTCCAAAGTAGCCATTGAAAAGTAGCATTACTATTAAATCGAAATTTTTCTCAGAGGCATATTATCGGATAATTCTGTGGAATATAATTACTCTTATAGGACTGTAAGTTTTTAAATAGGCCAGGGAACTGTGTTTGCTAGCTGAATTCATTTTCACCCACGAGTTTTATTTTATTTACGTGTTCATTGCTGCCAATCGTTTGGAAACTCTAAAATCACTGCCAATGACAAAAATAATCACTGATTACTGTTCCGTTACTGGTGACGCACACAATCAGTGGAATCAGCACTCACCAGCATATCGGAGTGCGGTATTAGATTCGCCACGAATGGTTGTGTAGCCATCACATTAGCAGAGTAGAGGAAGTTGAATGGAGAACAAACCGTTGTTGGACCCATCATTAGCGGCGTTCTCCTAACCCTTCCTCCTTTCACTGTACGGCTGTTAGCTGTGTTCTTCGGGAAAGTTTTCAGGCCGCCTTGTTGGTGTGCACATACAGGCTTGTTGGTTTGTCGGTTGCTTTGATCCATTGTCATGAAATTTCGACTGGGCATTTTAACTTTACATTGTCTTGACATATTAGTGACATTCAAACGTTTTACAAAAGAATTCAAGTTTCTGCATCCTCTGAATCAAAATATTCTCGTAATTCATATGTTTGCCATTAAATAGTTTCTCTTGTCTTTCTTTAATAGAACATTCAATTGAATCACTGTTTGTTAACAACCTGGTCAATGCAGAACATGAATCAAATTCATTTAGCCTTAAATTATTTTTTTTATGTTCGTATAAATCCTGCCAAATAAATTACTATTTATTCACTAGAGTTATTCACAAAAATGATACAGACTCATAGTTATGTATCACAATTTCAGTAAATTCCTTGTTCACATTTCATTTGATTAAGATTTAAGAAAATTAAAATGGGTGGTGCGAAACTGGTTCTGCAAGACTTCAAACATTTTATAAGCACGCATTCTTACGTACTATAAATTTCTGTAAAAACTGTTTGATGTTTTAGAACTGTTTACAAAAAAAGCTTGTTCGGACTTTATGGCTGAATATTTTTGTGAACAGTTATTTAAAAATCTTATATTTACAAATAAGGAAGTTGAAAATAATCACAGTTAAATTTTTTACTTCAAATTTCAAGCCCAAGGGCTTGTTCTTGAGTTTTTTCCCGACTGGTGACAATAACTCAAATATTTTTTAACCGAAAGCTTTGAAAAAATTTGAGTCAGTGTGCAATCACACAATGCACAATACTGTGGGCGCGTTTTTTAAAATAATGTACCATTCGCCAGCAAAATAATAATAATAATAATAATAAGTTCCTTGATTTTCGCTTATTTTCACGACGAAAAACGCGGTACTTGTAATGAAATCTAAAAAACGTTCAGTATTTTATATATATATATACACACACCAGTTTTTTTAGTGTAAAAAAGAAACTACATGGCTTTGCCTTAAGGGGGTTGCCTGCCACGCGCTTCAAGTGCGTTGCAGTGTGTTCGTAAATATGTTTTTTTTTACGTAACTATTTCACTCATGACAATTGCACCAATATACGAAAAGAAGAAAACACTTCTGCACCGAATACAATTGTTAAAACACCAATGCTCATTAATAGAGGAACGAGTTTTTCGCGTATTAATCTGGCAACAGCCTAGACTTCTCAGACATATACACACTGGCCAAAGTCAAATATACATTGGCTTCTAACAGTAACACGTGTTACCACCACGACACAGACTAAATAGTAATACAGACGTGAAATGGCGTGGCGGCTCGTTTGATACGGGTGAACTTGGCCGCTTATTGGCTGCCCGAGGTTGCTGATATCAGCCCCGTGTATGTTTGGCTTCTGCATGTTACGGCAGGTTTCCTATTGGCCTGGCTGCCGGCTTGCAGGGTAGCCGCCTTACGCTGATTGGCGGTAGGTGTCTCCGCCATCTTCCTGGCCAGGGAAGCCATTTTGCTGGCGTGTGTGGCTGAGTTCGCTGTACTACCTGCTGTTTCACTTCTGTATTCCTAAATATTCTGTGACCACGACTTGTTTCCTTATTTATCACTGGCTTGCAGTCGTCAAATATGTGTTAAAACAGGTGTCATCTGACCACAGAAGGTGGCATTCAACCTCATCTATAATCAATACGCGAAATAATCTTGCCTCTACTCATTACAAACACTATTTCTAAGACCTCCAACATAGCCAAAAAAAAAAAAAAAAAAAAGGTATTTTCTGATTGCAGTACTTCAAAATGTACCAACCGGATGTATGCGAAACTCGGATAAAATTGTGCACGGACTTTACTGCAGACTTTCCACGTGGTCATTACTTAAGGGCGCGGTATACCGCAATTTTCATCATTATTTAATTTTTTATTTGTACTACATATTTTTTTCTTATTTTAGACACAAAATGTCATTAAACTTGGCTCTTATGAAATTTTTGTATCTCTCATAGTTTTCCCGTAATGGCTTGTTAAAGTCATATTTTGCATGTTTCCGTTTTAACGACCACACTAAAACCAACTGATATACCAAACTGAAAAAAAATCATAGTGTATAAAGACATTGCAGGCTACAATGACATGCTCATGAAATTAAAGAATAAGAATTATATTAAAAAAAAAATTGCATTTGTTAAATTTTTATTTTCAGTTTCAGTATTTTTTAAAAATTCAAATAATGTTTATTCTTTAAATTTATGAGCATGTCATTGTAGCCTGCAATGTCTTTATCCACTGTGATTTTTTTCAGTTTGGTATATCAGTTGGTTTTAGTGTGGTCGTTAAAACGGAAACATGCAAAATATGACTTTAACAAGCCGTTACGCAAAAACTATGAGAGATAAAAAAATTTCACAAGAGCCAAATTTATTCACATTTTGTGTCTAAAATAAGAAAAAAAATATCTGGTACAAAAAAAAATAAAAAAAAAATGGGGATGAAAATTGCGGTAGACCGCGCCCTTAAGACCCCATTCCAGACCTGACCACATTCCTTTGCAGGGTCATGAGATTATACATGTTAATGGATGGCTCTTAGTTCATTTTAGCACCGAGTCTTGAAATAAGGAAGAAACTCGAGGCTGAGGGGACGTAGCCGGAAAGGTTTGGAGGGGGGGAGCGGCGGAGATGTCCAACTGCCAGCGGAAGAGAGCTCGCCTAGCAAATGTAGGAGTATTTATGCGATAGACATTTATTTAAAATTAGTTGAATCAAATCGATCATGGGGTAGTTAGTTGCATAATTTGTAATATTTATAAATTTGTTTCGAACTATAAGATGTATTTTTGTCAGATAACC
>PNEQ01081636.1:0-49472 GCA_003012365.1 Medauroidea extradentata | reverse complement strand
TGCGTGTCATCTAAAATGTTATTATTATTATTATTATTTATTTTAGAACAAATGCCCCATTGAGAATGCATTGTTTTTAGTATTGTCATGGCATTCTTTTAACGAAATAAAATATTCAAGAAATAACTTTTCTTTGTAAGTAAACAACGGTAGTTGTAGTAAATGCATGCCACGCGCCGCCAGGCAAAAAGCCTAAGCCCTCGCCGTCGCTACACGGACGGCGAGAGCCGCCTCGTCGCGTATATCAGCAAGACCCTTCCTCTCAGGAAGATTGGCTTACAATGAGATAGGGGAAGGACAAGGCAGATGGCTCGCACCCCCACCACTGCGACTTCCTCTAGACACGTCACTGCGATGAACCGCGCCCCCGGCCCTTAGCCACGCCTCTTAGCCTACTCGAACACGTGGCACGGAGAGCTATCTTCAAGTTTACTACCAGTCCCCGTAAGTCTTAAAATGAAACAGTCTACCCAGGGCGTTGTGTTAAGAGGAGTCTTCGCCGGTGTCGAATTTCCACCTTTGACGCGTGAGAACAGCGTAATGATAAGAGCCAGTGTCCCACGCTTGACGAGAAGCATATCGCCTCTATTCGCAGCGAGCCAGACAGGGCGTGCAAGGTTTCTCTTGTAGTCTTTTTCCTACGGGACATTTCCTACGCAACATTTTATTTTCAAATAGTACGAAGTAAAGACTAATGCATGCCTCTCGATTTGCGCTTTACGAATTCAGGTAATATTTTCGGAGTTACAGCAGTCTAAAAACATCCGTTTTTATTTATTAATTTTTTTTTTTTTTTTAGCCATTTTGAGAGGCGCGAAAATCATGTTTCTAACATGCGTGCTGAATTTTTTAAAACATAGAAGCATAGTTTCAAGTGTGTGCTATTTTCGTAGATAAACGTAATATGAATAAGTTAAGCGGTTTCGCGTAAAGAAGAATACGCGTGACATGCTGCAACGCTGTCCATGCGCCAGTCGAGGACTCCTCGTAAGGGGGCCGCCTGCCTGGGCCACACAGTGGTGTGCAGACAGAGGTGTCATTTCAGGTTTTCCTTGGGGGTGGGGCAAGATTTTTTTTGGAGACAGTGACCTTGTTGCTGGTTTTTTATTATTTAAGCATATATAAATTAGAAATTTTAATAGAAAAACTTCAGGTTCATGTGCATACGTTAACATTATTTAAATAACAAAATACACAAAACAATGTTATACTCTTTCCCTTCTAAGTCCAGGGGGTCATTTACCCCCCTGCCCCTCCTAAATGACGCCCCTGTCTGAGAGCTTCAGCCGTTACAGTATATTCAAAACTACAAGAGAACGTTACACACGTGTACAGCCATTTCAGAGCCTTAATGTATGTGTAAAATTTCTCGTGGCGGTGGAATGACCGAATAGTCAGACCCAGTGCCGTTTTATGAGAATGTGAGACTCGGGACAAATGCCCCTCTTTGCCCCTCCCACCGCCCCAAAGACGGGGTCCTGGTCAGACCATTCGCCTCCCACCAAGACGATCAAAATTCGATTCCCGGCGGCGTAGGTTCCCGGATTTTCGCACGTGGGATTTATGCAGCTGGTCGGCGGGTTTTCTCGGGGATCTCCCGTTTCCCCCGCCCATTCATTCCGGCGCTGCTCCATACTCTCCTCATGTCGCTCCTCCCCAACATTAAAGACTTCGATGTTAAGTGCTAACCAAAAACTCTCACTCACTCAAAAGTTTATTTTTACGCAGCCTAAAACGGGTGTTTTTGTGGTCCTATTTAAGTGTGAATATCTTGCCGCAGAATCTTTTTAAATATATTAGCGTGCACGATACAACTTTATCTTTAATATTACACCAATAACATAATAGGCATACCATAGAATGTCTCATAGAAAGGAACTGGAAAATTTCGCGAATTAAATGACCTGCAGACTGGAATCCATTATACTATGCATACTCAAGCCCCGTGTATTAGTCAACTTGCAGCTACTCAGTGGAACAGCAGACAATGAACGAATAGATGGGGCTTGAGTGTCATAGTATAATGGATTCTAGCCTACAGGTAATTGAATTCGCGACATTTTCCTGTCTCTACTCATAGAGGCTAGTTGTCGGCAAGAAGACTGCACACCAGTTCAGTGACATAGCCTAGAGGCTACGGCGAGGCGTGATGTTAGCACTGCGTCGTCCTTTCTCCGCACTTCTAAGATTTGAACGCGCGCTCAGGCGGCCATATTAAAGTGGACAAAGATATTCTGAATTAGCCTTTTTTCCGAATTTTCTCTGTAGTGATAGACTTGATTGTGCCGGGGGAAAACAGGGAGGGTGGGAAATTAGAAATGGTTCCTCTGTTGATCCCCCTCAAGTTTTCAAATAACGTTCAACGATAAGGGGTTTCTTATCAGCGGGGAAATGGACGCAATAAATTTCCGGCAATATCACTAGACGCAATTGCGGCACCACGGAGTATGTTTGCATAACCTGGATAGCCAGTCTCTGAAACGTGTGCGTAATGACCAAGCGTGCTGTGCATGCATCACGATAACGGAAAAAAAATACCGGGCGATATCGTCTCTTCGCGTTTCTATCTACGTCATGTGCCCGCAGTTACACGTAATGATATTATAAGTACTGGGAAAAAGTAATTGGGCTCAACTGTAATTACTTTTTAAAAAATAAACTAATTACCAGTCAACATTACATTTGTAAAATTAATGTAATCTTATTACAATTACAATTACTTTTCGGCACCATTAAATTTGAATAAGTTATTTTTAGTAATTTTGCAATAATTATGACGTCATTACTTAAAATTTAGAATTCGTTTTTGCATGTCGTCAGCCACTAAATCGTACAAACATGTCACTAGTGCTAACGTTATGTTGATTTAATTTTTAATAATTTATTCTATAAATAAATATATCGCATAAAGTAACGGTTACTTAAATGTAACGATTGATTACAATTCTAATATAGTTAAATTACGAGTAAAAATACGTTTTCAAAATGTTATTCATTACAAGCAGAAACTACTGTAAAGGTAATTGTTACAAGTAATCCGATTACTTGTAGTTCGATACTTAACATGATTGGTTACATGCGCATCGTTCACTGCTTCTGTTGTAGGTTGACGATGCCCGGATACGGCGTTGATGCATGGGAAACAGAACAATTGTTATACTGCCCATGATGCCTGATAAGAGTGGCCACTGTGCATTCACCTGTTTGAAGAAACGTTTCCTGACAACAATATTAGTAGCTGAAAATGTATTCGTGAGGCGTTTGTGAGAATTTTTACAAGTTTACTAATGTTTTCAGAACTCCCGCTTCAGAACACTTGTTATATGTGATGTCATAACCAACTAAGAAGAGGATGAATAAAAACTTTACTTATTCACTTCATGTCACTGATTAACCTATCGGAAACGATATTTAAACGATGTAACAAATCTTTCAATTTTCGGCACAACTATTTATAGTTATTTTACCATCTTCACATGAGAATTATTTCAAATTTAGCTTCGTATACTACCAAAACAAGGAACCATATTATTATTAACACCTCCTTTTTTTAAGTGCTGTAAAACTTTTTTGTAGGGTGCTTAATTCAGAAATGTTAGTTTCGAAAAAATTATAAACAACATATTATGTAACTTAAAATATGTAGATAAAATGAATATGTAAAGCATCGCCACATAAAAATATGTATAAAATACAACACAAGCATCTATACCCTTAATGCTATTATGTCGCGACTAGGTATGCTGTGATTCGCTGGCCGCTTACCCGACATAGGCACGAACACTGGTGCAATAAGACGGGGGAGGGTGTAGTGTTTGCAAGAGGATAGGACAACACGCACCAGATTTGAAATACTTCCCAACTGGGAATTACTACCGGAAAAGGAACCCGGGATGCCTTGGTGAGAGGAGATTGGTTTGACCAGTCCACCGCCATGGCCCCATCGTTTCTGGAAACTAGTAGCCATATTAAAAAAAAAAAAATTACTGTGTACTACAGTTCTTTCCAAAAGTTGTGAGTTGTAGGTCTTTCACGAGTTGAACTAGGACGTGTATGGCTGGTGTTCCAGAGGGTTAAAAAGAGCACGAAAATGTCAACTGAAATTAGCAGGAAATTAGGCAATAAATGCAGAAAAACTAAAGAGAGCAGTTACAGTATAAAGTGTTTTTTGCCAATTTCGAAAGTAAGCGTGTTGCAAGTGTGATACGTTTCTAGCGGATTATTTCTGACGCTGTTATTTCGTAATCTACATTCCAGGACCCTGGGATGCGTTACACTGGCAAAACATTTTCTCAAGAAGAAAGCAATAACAACCCTTTAATTTTTTTTTTTTTTTGTTTTTCCAACTTTATTTTCTAATTTTCATGACAATCAATTAATTTTTTTTGCGTTAATTTATGTACCCTCGTTCCATGGACAGTCTGGTAGATGAAACCAGCAACCAAACATCGATAACACCCGGTAACCATACGTGATAGATTGCATAGGGAAAGTAACGTGATCGATAACACCAGCAACCATATAATTCGATAACTCCGGGAACCGAAAATGTTCGCTATCATTTTTATTGTGCTTGCATCTCGTAAGTGAGGTATGAAAGACGGTTACAGACAACTTTACACAAAGGAGTCAGTTAAGGCCTATGATTAAAGCCACCGCCTATAACGCTTAAAATACGTTTTAGTGTGTTCGTAAACAGGTTTATACGAAACTGTTAGACATGCACCCATTATGACAAAGTACGATAAGAAAACACATTTCGGATAATGTTGGAACCTCATTGTTAAGACACCATGCTCATTAGATACACTGTTTCTAAGCCCTTCAACAAAGCTAAAAAAACGGTCTTTTCAATCTGCCATGCTTCAAAATGTACTACCCGAATGTACGCGAAACTCAGACTGAGATGTACACTAAACTTTCCATAAATAAAATAACATGGTCGCCGCCTATTGTCCCATAGTAAAAATGTATCAGCGGGATTCATCACGCTAGTTCTGTGCTTTGGATAGTAGTGACGATACCGTATTTGATACTCACTGCAAATTCGCCCTTATGGCTCCGTCGCTTTTTAGCCCCTAACTCACGGATAGGCGGCGGACTTAAGGGTCAGGTTCTCGCTGAACGTATTTTACAAGCACTCTTTTTTGCGTCGAATGCTTGCAATTAAAAATAAATTATTGGGCTTTACGTCTTGTCGGCAGCAAGGTCATTAGATACACTTAGATACATTTTTTGGAAGGTGAGGAGTTACGACATGTGTAGGCATGTTCTTTGTCAAATAACCATCCCAGCTTTGCCTGTAGCGATATCGGAGAACCGTGGGAAACCGCAATCAGGATGGCCACAGCCGGGAATGCTAGTCCAACGTGCCACCTCTCAGGTTATGTTTGCTTGAACAGAACTGTATCACCTTCAACAGTTTCCTCGAAAGAAGACTCCAAGTAGGACGGACCAATAGCAAGCCTACGTAAAAACACCCCACCGATTCACACTTTACCTTGAAAGACGTTAAACTAGCCAAAGCTCTGGAGTACCAGCCAATGTACAAGTAGCTGAGGACACAGTGTACACATGACTGGCTGGTCGTTTGACCCGCGAAATATTCGGGACTCAAAGGATGGTACATCACTAGGGACCCGTGTTTTTCGCGAAAATAATTTTGGCCCACTTTGTTTCGGTGCCTTACGCACACTCTGCGCTCTGTTTCGTGGCCAGTGATTGGATATTTTAACTCTCACGAGTCTTGGGATTCTACCGGCAAATCACAGACGTGTGTTGTTGCAGGAACGTTAATGTAATTGGCTCAGTCCAATGATATACGACTCTTCACAGCCACGCTTCCAATAGCCATGAAGCAGAACTGCAGATGTGGACGTAAGGCACTGAAACAAACTGGGGCAAAATTCTTTTCTAGAAAACAAGGGTCCCTATACATCAGGAGTTGAGGAGCGGCGGACATCAATATTACCGCGGCCGTCGTCGTCGTGACGTCGTGGAATGGACGCCGCCGTGAATTATCCAGCAGTATCGACACCGCCTTCGTCAACGTTGGAAAGGCGACCTGGTCCTCTGCACGTGGTTACTAAAAGTAACCTGCCAGAGTTAACCGAGTTTGCTTGGTTACGTTGTCTGTATTTCTAGGCCACTGCAGGAAGGCTGCGAACCATCATTTCTCCTGCTTTGACGGTAGTTATTTGTTTAAATTCTTAAACGAGAGCATATATTGAGAAACTGTTGCACGGTTTTGTTAAATATTGTTTTTACTATGCATAAGGACAGGAAAATTTCGCGAATTCAATTACCTGCAGGCTAGAATCCACTGTACTATGCACACTCAAGCCTCGTCTATTCGTTCATTGTCTGCTGTTCTACTGAGTAGCAGCTATAGTTGACTAATAGTCGGGGCTTGAATGTGCATACGATAGCCTAGTTGATTCTAATATGCAGGTCATTGAATTCGCGAAATTTTCCTGTCACTAACTCTGAAGTCTCATTTTTTCTAGACCAAATATTTTATAGATTTGGTTAATTGTTGAATTAATAGTAAGTTCCTTAATTGCATAATTAGCTTCCACCATTGTGTATATTGTCTTCGAAAAATTAGTTAACATAGTATAGTTTTTTATATGAGCTGTGGTTTAGGATTAAAAAGATAAGTAAAAGCGGTAGAAATGATGGACGATGGCCTTAAGACGGGTTGATTTTAACAAATTGGCGGAGACGGAAAATTTAGCTGAACCGTAAAAAAATCTCAGTCAGGCGTGATCAGGCTTAGGGTATCTGCACCCCTGTGATATGGGACGTTGAATGTGCTGCTGATATGCAAGGCACTTCCCAGATTACAGAACGAAATGGGTGGACGTATTTGCTCATTCGAGGTCTACAAGTGCGGAAGTGGCAAGGACGACACATCACCTCTCACCCTAACCACTAGGTGCAAGTCACTGAACTGGCGATGTCATGATTACCAGGAGCCCCGCCTAGAGGACGCGCTAGCAATTAGCTCAGTAGTTGCACAAGACGAGGGCCACCTGCACTGAAGTGTAGCTATATATCGGGGGAATCATGGTCTGTCTTCTTCAAGCCTTCCAGCCGTCACCAGCTCGCCAGAATGGTCCTGGGTCACGGCCGTAGAAGAACAGGTCTGGACACTCGCCTGGAAACTTGACCCCCTTGTTGTATTGTGTTTTATTTGCGCTGCAGTTGGGGCGGTCGGACTCTAACACCACCCACTTCCTCCCCACTAAGATAAACAATTTATCAAAACGTATTTTTTATCAATTTATGAAATACTTCCTTCGTCCACAAATTTAAGAAAAGGCTCCAGCAATCTTTATACTTTATAAATTTAACAATGGAAAAAAGTGGACGGAGTTTGAGTCCGACCGCCCGGAAAACAGCGCCAAAAAGTACAACATTCTCGGTAACTTGACAAACTACAGCCAAACAACAAGGGGGTGAAGCAAAATACATTGTTAGATAGGCAAGTGTCCAGACCTGTTCTTCTACAACCGTGTCCTGGGTCAAGACCCACGACGTGCCGCCGTCCGGCGATAGCCGAGCACATTCACCATCAGCCTCCGGCACATCATTTGACGGTGAGGTCTAAGGTGTCCGAAGGGTCACCCATCATAGAGTATAACATGAACTTAATACTTTAAACATCCGCTCCCCTTCTATCTAAATTACGTAATGTAACCTTGTAGTATTCTGTAATCTAACCTATGTAGAGTAAAGTCACCGTATTTAGATAAACATATTTCATTTAACCGTAACCCTCACCCTTGACAGCTTAACTAGTTTCAATATAAAATGCCTACCTCTGACAACAGCCACCCAACCATTCTAAATCGCATGTAAAATAGTTCAAATATCGTTACAGCGTGCGGTCTTCTCGCCGACAACTAGTCTCCACAAGTTGTATACACTATTATTTTATGACGTAATATTAAAAATAAAAGGTTAACTGAACACCGCTACACCTTTTGAAAGTGGCAGGATTTTCATACAAAAAAAAAATAAGTCCACAAAACACCATTCTCTGCACCATAAAATAAAACATTAGAGATACACGTAAGATCTACACACAAGCAGACATAACTAACGCCCGCTGAACAGCTTTCGAATAATTTTGTAACAGCTGAAGCACTATACGCTACTCGGCGGCCCTGGCAGGTGGCCACCTTAACAAACGCTTGTGAGTTAGTTCACGATTTTAAGATAAGAATTCAAAATAAGCTTCCAACCTGCGTGGTGTCTTAAGTCCACGGACCCCTATTTAAGTTAATTAAGTAAGTGTTATTTTTTTAAATCCTGAAAAGGACAGATATTGCAAACCCGTTGCATAGCAATGTTGGAAATTTTTTGTACTATGTAGCCAAATTTTTTAAAACACAAGTTTTTATAATTTTTATAATTATTGACTTTTAAAAAATTGAATTATGTTGATAATCTTCCCAAATTATATAAAGTTATGTTTTGAAGAAATTAGGCTACATAGTTCAAACAATTTCCAATATTTCTATGTAACGGTTTTGCAATATCTGCTCCCATTCAGGATTTAAAAAATTATACTTGTAAAAACAGCATAAATAGAGACCCGTGGTCTTAAGAGTCACATTCGCAAGTAGTCTAAAATGAGTTTTCTTTCCGTAGATAAACGTTGAGGACGTACGTTTATTGGTATCTTAGAAAAAAAGGTAGCTCCGAACACTCTGCACGCAGCCAGACGGCCGCCTTAATTTCAACTGAATTCGTAAAAAAATATTCCAGTCCCTGTTGATTTCTGATGGCAGAGAAGTTCAATTTCCCGTGCAGTCATTGCAACCTGGTTTCGGTCCAGGGGGTGGCACCTTCTCCCTACCCCAACCTCGACCCTTCCCTCAGTAAGGGGGGTGAGATCACGATGTTTCAGATTCAGAAGGAGGGAGGGGGGTTGTATTGCAAAGTGGGTGGGGGTAGGCGCGGGAATTCGATTACCCGCGGCCGCAGTTAATTTTCCGATCGTGCCCCTCCCTTCTCCCTCTGCTATTACGTGCCGCGACTTGATTGATGGCTTGCGGTGATTGGCTGACTGGCTCGCCACGTAGTTACTCGTAATACTCGGCGTGTTACGCGCGAAATTTGCTCCCGTCACGAGCTCGCGCACTTCCTCTTCCTACAGCCAACTCGATTTACTCGCCTGGCCGGAGTTATAACTATAGACACTGAAAAATCGCAAATATAATCGAAGTCAGCTTAGCCTCCAGTGAACGGTATTATATTTATCCTAACCTTATTGGACGTTGCAAGCTGTGACACGTGTGAAAAGTTGTGGGATAAATCATTCACGTTCTGTGTCACAGCTGTGCAGTTCTAACTGGGCGTGTAGAAGAGAGGTACAGTGTTTCAAACAAACAATAGCTAGAGATGATGGTATATGGCGAAAACGTTTTTTTGCCAACATACCCTTGAAAATACTGTAGTTTCTTGTGACATGTTGGGTGATATAGACTACGTCTGACATAACGTAGCTGTCTACAGACTAATAACAGGCATCACATATTACAATGGCGGAGTCTTATTGGGTTAGTCAAATAGGGAAACAGCTCCCCGTACAAGTGAAAGCCAATAATCTTATGGTAAGTTGAACGTACGTTGGAACCCAGCAAACAGTCAAGTTTTCCCGCGATAAATCATCATCTATAGCTATAAGGTTACTACGACATCACAAGTCTGTGATGATCTCTGGATAGAATCCCAAGACTTTGAGAGTAAAAAAAAAAAAAAACAACATAAAATCGCTCACTATGAAGCTGATGCAAAAATATGTTCGAGAAAATAAGGTGCCTCTCCACGAGATAAAGGTAAGATAAGTGGTAAGTGGGCTTTACGTCTCGTCAACAGCGAGGTCATTATAGACGACGACACACAACTTTACAAGGACAGGAGCTTGGAGAGGAGTCGGCCGTGGCCTCTGTTGAGGAAGCATCCCAGAATTCACCTGGAGAAATTTCGAGAAACCATGTAAAAACCGAATCCAGGATGGCCGGAGCCGAGGATCGAAGCCGGGTCCTCCCGAATGCGTGTCCAACGTGTTTCCAATTGTGCCACCTTGCTCGGTGCAAGAAACAAAAGTCAGGGACTTTATGTAAAAGGCGAAAAATATAAAAATGTGTCGATGCCAACGTGTCGACAATTAAGAAATTCAGAATTCATGCAATGTCGCTAAACCAATCGTTTTAAAAACACGTCACAATTTCTGAAATTCTATACTGGACTTAACTGCGGGGTTTCCTTCATAGCTTGTATTGAATAGATAGCAGTTATGATATTTGAAAGAGCTGTGCGATGGGAGTGCATGACTGGATTTGGTTTCTTATACTTCATTGCGATATAGATGACTGTCAAAGAAAACTAAATATACTAGAAAAACGTAAATAAGCAGAGTATGCTTTAGTCAACAGGATACACACACAATATAAAATTCCATAAATGGAATCGGGTCAAGCAAAAAGAAGGACAAACAGACCCGATTCCATTTATGGAATTTTGTGTTGTGTATGTATCCCGTTGACTACTCTGCTTATTTATGTTTTTCTATTATCTTTAGTTTTCTTTGATAGTCATCTATATCGCGATGGAGTATGTCCAAGAAACTAAATCCAGTCATAGATAGCAGTGTATGTAACTACCGTACATGCCAGAATATTTTCCCATTTACTGGAAATTAAGTAGTATCAAGTTTCTTTTCTTTGTTCAGAGATCAAAGGGAAAACAGTTCTGCCTATCAATTTGACACCCATGAAGTTTAAATGAGGAATCATACGGACCTGAAAAATTCGAGTAATCTTCTGGACACAAGCAAAATTACAAACACCAGTAAGTTCGTTGTACTTTCTAGGTTGGCTCTTGATTTATTCAACACACCCAGGACGGCACCTATTGAATAATAAATTAATAACTCATTGGGGCGAAATTATGTGATATCACTGTGTCAAGTTGCACCTAATGTGCAGCTGATGTCTGCTTAGATAGTTATTCTTGGAGACAGGTCACTGAAACCGCGTATTATTTCGTAAGTATTGACGAGCACTTGAATTAATTCTCAATGTATAAATGCAAATAATTAACGCTTTTAAACAAAAGTACACAACGTAAACTTTTTGAAGCGCGATTGCTGTATATGTGTGTATATATCTCTGCTGCTGTGCTCATATTATTTTGGAAATATGCATTTTAAAATTATGTGTAATATTTTAAGCACATAAAAAAAGGCAAAGTTTTTCTGTAGCATTATTCGTCCTCGAATTTCACAGCTGGAAAAGTTATGTTTAAAGACATCGATAATATTAGCGACGTGAACGATGGTGTGTGCATGTGCCCCAAAGATCAAAATAACTAAAACATTGTTACGTATAAGAAGAAAAAATACGCGTTGCAACTCTTTCAATTCTTTGATATAAGATGTGGACATAAGTATTAATGTTTGCGGTGTTAATGCTTCATATACAGAATTACTCATTGTAGGCCTACGTTTAGTTACCAATTTCTTTTTCACTAACTGTAGTAGTAATTTTTGACCGAAAGGACTGAAATTTCACCGAAGTTGTTCATTTCTCACTAATTCAAGTTTGAAGTATGACCCCCTCTCCCATTTCTTACCATTTTTTAAATAACGCAATGCCTATGTTTGTAGACGGCTACAAAACACACTCTACATTTCGATGTTTCGACTACGATACTCCAATTTTGGCGAGTGTTTATGTCGGATTATATGTCACTTTGCTCTGATTATTCAACAGCTTCCCCCGCGTAACGTGTTAAAATAACGACGCATTTGTGGAACAAACGAGCGTCGGAAACCGAATAAGGGGAATTGCTAGCTGTATCGTTTCCACCCGGGCATTAACAAAAAAAACCAGTCCACAGCAGCGGTGGTTGTAACTAAATTAGTGTCGAAAATAAGCGACGGGTTGACCTGTTTAGGCATCAGCAGCGTTCGTTATGAATAACACGCACGCTAAGCTGATGATGATTGCGGCTTGAAGACCGGCAGTTAGACGGATAAACACTTGCAGGCGGTGCTTGTCGTTAGTGTGTGCCCGTTACACGGTGTTGAAACATCCAACTATAACACGCAGCTACTGTGAAGTGCACGCTGTCTGGCCGTGTCCTTGAACACTACACTGGCCAACAGACAACTCATCAGCTAAGGCTGTATTACACCACCCCTACAATACGTAGTATGCGAAGAGACACTGCTACATCAGCGTTATTTTCTGGCAGTAGGTTAGACATGAAGCTTCTGTACTTTCTCTAGAAGTTGCCCATTGGCCCAAAATGGCATCGCCTACAGCAGAGATTTTTTCGGACTAATAATTAGGGACCCTGTTTTTCGCGAAAATAATTTTGCCCCACTTTGTTTCGGTACATTACGTGCATATCTGCATCCTGATTCGTGGTCAGTGATAGGTAGAGACATGCAAAATTCGCGTTATCATTTGGTAGCAGACTAAACTTCACTTTCCTATACACAACAGGGCATAATCTGTGATTCAATTGGCCACAGTTTTTTTATGTGTTGTCATTGATGTGTGTTACGTCTTCACAGAGATTGGCCTCTCTACTGTGTAAGCATTCTCCGTAGCAAGTCACGGCAATATCGGCCAGCGGGAGACGTCGAACAAGTCTATAGTCACTTGTAGTCTAGTCAGCTGTCAAAAAATAACGCGAATTTTTGCATGTCTCTAGTGATAGGATAATTTAACTTTCACGAACCTTGGGATTCTACCGGCAAATCACAGACGTGTGTTGTTGCTGGAACGTTATTGTAATTGGCACAGTCAAATGACATATGACTCTTCACACAGACACGCTGCCAATAACAATGAAGCAGAATTACAGACGTGCACGTAAGGTATTGAAACAAACTGGGGCAAAATTCTTTTCGCGAAAAACAGAGGTCCCAACTAATAATTTAAACAGACGCGATAGAGTGATCAATCTACTGCAAAGCATATTTAACACGCAACTTTTATATAAATGACCGTGGCTAACTAACTCACACATTGTGCTCATGTTCATACAGTACAGTGGAGCATAATCTGTCCGTAATTACAGTAATAACAAGAATTTAACATGCCTGTAGGCATGTGCAATTAATTAACGTTAAAAGTTTCCACGATATTAATCACCGATAAATAATGTTTTACTTCTTTCGATAATGATGTAAGTTATTTTTGACTAAGTTCGTTCACAGCGAGTAGCAATTTTGCTGTACTCTTGAAACACAGTTATTAATTTTAATAACAGTACGTATTCGGTTACCTGCAGTTAAACACATGCTATTTTTTTTTTCGCCAGACATGAACCCTGCAAACTCTAACATTCAGTATAAAATGACGTTGTATCAGTGACAACCAGCGGTTGCCGGCAGGTAAGGCTGCAGATTATCCAAGCTGTTCACCCCTGATGAACGTGCCGTAGACCAACGGACATAAATACAATAACTAGAGCCACGATTTTATGGCGAAAAGATTTTTGCAACATTCCGTTTCAATATGTTATGGACACATCTGCAGCTCTGCTACATCTCCTGTGATTAATTGATTTTACTCTCACTCGCCTTGGCAAATTACAGACGTACGGAGTCACAATAATCTTGTTCTGATTGGCGCAGTCAAATGAGAGACGTGTCTGAACAAAGACTCGCTGCTAATAATCATGAAGCAGAGCTGCCGTTGTGCACGTGCGACACTGAAACAAAGTGGGGCAAAAATCTGTTCGCGACAAGGTCATGGCCCTAACAATAACTGATTTATCGCAGGATAGTTGACTGTTTACTAGGTTTCAGTGCACTATCATTTACGTGTTCCATATTCTCTTTGCTTTATTTGTGTGTTTCCACTTGACTAGGCCAATCAGAATTCTGATACTCCGATTTTAAACGGTTGTTATTCTTCTGTAAACACTTAAACCTTGACACGTTACTGTCGTCTACCACGAGCTTAAAATGCTTTGCAGCGTGTTCGTAAATACTTTTTTACGAAACTATTCCACATGAGTTAGTTATGTCAGCGTACGAAAATAAATTTCTTTTCAAACGATGACGGAAATCTACTGTCAAAGCATCACGTCAACTAGAAGAATTATTTCGGAGCCCCTCAAAATGACTAAAAACAGATTTTCAGCCTGCTACACTGAAAAAATCTACTCACGTGAATGGCGTGAAACTACTCTAGAAACATGCAATATGCTTAAAATTTAACGCTAATAAAAATATGGTGTCACTAGTGAAAGTGTCAGTCAGGCGAATGATCTACTGCACGGCGTTTCAGTGTCATGCGGTAGAGGTGATTCCGCACCAGATGAGCCGGTCAACATCGCCCTTGGCACCGTGCCTCACTCACATAAACACACGGCCAACAGGCGGGCGCCTGAAGAATGCAAGGTACTACAATGAATACGGAGGGTATTTTGGCACAAATATGTTAAAAACTTTCCACTAACTCTAACCATGAAATATCTGCTGTCACTAAACTTGTAATGAAACAGTAATAATCGGTGTATGTAGAACAGCGCGTCAGTGGCTGTACTAGGGCACGATTTTGTATTGTTCTCAACAAATGCAGTCCTACCTGGCTGTCCAATGACGATTCTGTTCTGGCATGCTAACTGTCGAATTGGAACAATGAAATTTACGTTACTTCGAATGACGGCGGAGAGTACTGTTGACAGTGATAACTGGGTCCCCGGTTTTTCGCGAAAAGAATTTTGCCCCACTTTGTTTCAGTGTCTTACGTGCAAATATGCAATTGTGCTTCAAAGCCAGCAATTGGACGTTTGAACTCTCACGAGTCGTGGGATCCTACCCGCATATCATAGACGCGTGTTGTTGTAACCTTACTGTGATTGGCTCAGTGAAGTGAGAGTAGTCTCTTCATAAAGGCACACTGCCTAGTAACCACGAAGCAGAACTGCCAGGTGTGCACGTAAGGCACTAAAACAAATTGGCGAAGATGAAATTTGCGGGATGTACTGATCAACATCTGTTAGAAGTAGTGATTTATCGCGGTAAAAATATTTTGCTAGATTTCAGTGTAACGTGTCCATACCTGAAGTTCTTCCTTCGCTAATATCGTGCCCCCATTTGACTAAGCCAATGTTAAGTTTTGTGATTCGTCTGGTAAACCGATAATTAGAGACAATTATTTTCGGTGGAAAGAATCCTGCACCAAGTTGTTACAATGTGTTACGTGGACACCTGCATCTCTGCTTGTTGCTCAGTCAATGTCTTGAGGTTCTACCAGCTAATAACAGTGTAGTGTCGCAGTTACCTTGTTATGATTAGTACAGTCTCTGCTCTAATACTGTCTGACAATAACCATGAAGCAGAGTTGTAGATGCACTGTACATGTAAGACATTGAAACAAAGTTATGTAGAATTCTTTTCACCAATAATCACTGACTATACCGATAAACCACATGGCGTAACTGTCGTCTAATCGCACAAGACGCAGAACGAATCAGTGCATTGCAAATAACGCTGTCATGAGAGATTCTCGCGATGTCTCTCTGGCAGTTGCAATACGCAGCACGCGCACACGCATGTTTGCAGTTATTGGCTGCGTGTATCTGCTCGTAATAGAGGCGCGCTCATGGCCAATCTGCTTAGTCCAATAGCGAGTTTTCCAGATTTGGCTAACCGCTAAGACTGTACATTTCATTCGGCAATCATCGGAAATGCTTGAGTTCCCCTCTTTTTATACTCGTCCTTTGTGACGGTTTAGAATAGTTTATGTAAGTTTAAAATGCCAAAAGATGCTGTTTTCTGAATTCAAGGACGGTTTTGTTAAGTCTGGAAACTACAAAAACCGTTAATACGTGAACTAGCGCCTGCGGTGCACGTCTGCACACGGTGGTGGTGGAGAGGAAGGGGAGGACAGTATAGGCATTTGTACCGCCCTAAGTTTTAATATTTACAAATATTACAATTTCTGCCAGCTGTATATTAAATATTTAGACTATCAAACCACTTAAATAGCACCAATTTGCACACTAAAATCCCCCGGACTCCCGCTTTAATAAGGAATAAGAAAATTAAGGAAATATAAAAACATTTTAAGGAAAACTCGGAAATTCATTTCTGTCAACGATCCTGCCACCCAATCTCTTTTACACGCCTTAAAAGAGTACCTTCCGCCGCCACCGTTCACATGTGTGCAATTTGCGAAATGTTCTGCACAGTCTCAGCGGCTAGACGTAAGCGAGATTGCAGACTCTTGTTTACAAGGCAGCGCCCAAGGTCGCGATTAGAGGAAGGTCTCTCCCCCCACTCCACTTCGCCGGGGGCGTCTCGCAAGGCGTCGAATCCATCACGCCCGAGCCTTGATAGCATCCTGATGGTGTCATCAGCGACACATAACCTCCTCCCCCCCCCAACCCACCTTCCTGCTCTATCTCTCGCGATTAATGCGCGCGCCCCGTAAATTGCGCTCCGCAATCTGATAGCGATAAGCTGGTGAGTTATGGAGCACGCGACCCCAGCACCTGCCGACCTATCACAGCGCCGGAACACGATGTTGTGGTGGTATGAGGGGAGTGAGAGGGGCCCCGGTAATTAATACCGTTGATGGTGATTACTGTCGCGTGTACGTCTGATTGGTTTACAGTTGCAAGTCGTCGCTTGCTCCGGGGCGTCGCACGGTGCACGGCCATATTTAAACAAATAGAAGACTTAATATACTCGAGTATTGCTCCGGCTATGCTTCGATGAAATGTTCTCTGCCCCTGAAGTAAATACTTGCAATTATATAGTTTAAGCATCTCAGGATAGAATTCTTAAGAGGGCGTGGTACACAATTCAACGCTAAAAGCATTAATCTATAACGGTAGGTTTCTTGAAGCCAATTTGCGAAAATTAAACAATACAATCCTAGACAATAGTTTTAGCCAACGTTTTAAACAAAATTATTTCCGGTGTTCCGAACTTCTGAGGCACAATCTCTGACGCCGGAACCTCGTGCATTTAACTGCGGCGCAAGAGATCACTCGTAACGAATTAGTAATTCTGGATAAACATTTACTCATAAAGTTGGCAAACACCATTATCTAGGATTGTCATTGAGAATTTTATCCATATTGACTTCGAAAAAAGCGTAAAATTCTATTCTTTTTTTTTTCAGCGATTATTAATCTACCACGCACTCTTAAATAAAAAATTAAATTTTATAAGTTTATGAAACGATAGCTAGAGATAGTGTATCGCGAAAATGTTTTGTGCCAACATACCCTTGAAAACGCTGTAGTTTCTCGCCACGTGTATGATTGGGCGATGAACGTCTTGACACTCCGTAACTGTCTTGGGACCAACAACAGGCATCAAGTTTTACAATAGCGGAATTCCTACTGGTTCAGTCAAATAAGCTAACAGTTCTACGCACACGGAAAGAGCCAGCGAGATTTTGATAATCTGAACGTACGTTGAAACCCAGCAAACAATCAAACTTTCCCACGATACATAATCTCTAACCATAGCTTCCAAATCATGTTACTTGCGTTGAGACGTTTTGTGATAGGGACACACTCAACTCGGCAGTCCATTGGCTGAAAGTCGGCCAGAATAAACTGAGCACTGCACAGTGGGCGTGTCCTATGTTTTGTGAACCAATAGGTAGAGGCACGATTATTTCGCGTATTCATCTGGTAGCAGCTTAGAATTCTCAGTCATATACGCGCACTGGCCACAATCGAATATCCATTGGCTTCTTATCCGATCATGCGGGTATCACGTGATTTCACCACAATTTATTTCCTTACTTATTACAGGTTTGCAATCGCCAAATGTGTATCAAAACCTACTGTTGTCCGATCACAGTAATGACAGTGAAGTATACATCATTGACGTTCAACCTGACCTAGAATCAATACGCGAAATACTCGTGCCTCTACCAATAGAATGGTATTAAGTGGGAATATGAACAGTAGTACTTGTACCCTTGTAGTGGTGTATACGGGCAACTTGCTTCTATCTTGTCCTGATTAGTAGACGATGTGTGCAGACCTTAATGTGTTAGTTTACTGTATTTTCCCGCTACTAGCTTTCCTGAAGGCGCACCAACATTTTTAACATTTCATGCTGCAAATATTTGTCTGCTACAAATGTTTACATTGTGTGATAATAAATCTATAGAGACACGGAAAAGTCGCGGGTTCAACGGCCAGCTGGCTGGACAGCACAGTCCTGTGTACACTCTTGTCCTCAGCTACTTGTTCATTGGCTGTTGCTCCAGTGAGTGGCCAGTTGTACATCTGACAAGGCAAAGTGTGCGTTGGTGGGGTGTTTAATGTAGGCTTGCTATTGGTCCGTCCTACTCCAGGATTTCTTTCATAAATTGTAGTCCAATCGCGAGAGTAACTTGTTTGTACACGAGTTTGAAATCTAACATGATCTCAAATGAATTCGTGAAATATCCGGGTCTCTAAATTACTCCGTTATTTCCTGACAGTTGTTGGAAGATACGAAGTAGCACAAATCTTCTTGCCTTCGAACAATCGTCAGATAATATGCAACTAGTTGTTTATCTAACATTGTGAGAATGTGTAGTAGACTAACATTTAGAGCATGAAAGGTCATAAATGTTGATACGTATTCAGAATGCTTATAGCTGGGGAAAAAAATTGTAAATCAAAGGTGACCGTGCTCGCCCTTAAGAATGAGTGCTAGTCACCATCTTGAATTTATGTATTGGGCAAAACTTTTCTTCTGGGTAAATTTTTGAAACTTTAACCTAACTACTAGAATTCATATTGATAGAATTTTAGACACCGTAAATATATATTTTACATTACTGTTGTTACAGATCGAATTGTAGTTAAGAAAGCAAATTACAATTTTCGAACTACAATTAGATCCGTATATTTTAAAAGAAATTTGAAAAAAAATAAAATAATTATCTTTATTTTTTTAATTTTTTTAAATACAAAAGAATTTTGCTGATGTCTTAATTTAGTGTAAATTATATTGTTCAAATAAGTTGATTGGGTCAGTAAATGAAGAGATTTTGGTCAGCGCTTAACATCAAGGTCATAAGCGCTGGTGGAGGACGACATGAGGTAATCATGCCGAAATGAAAGGGAGGGGGAAACGGGAGATCCCCGAAAAAAAAAAACCGACCGGCGGCATTGACGGGCACGATTCCCACATGGGAAAGTCTGGTGACCGACCCCGCCGGGAATTGTACCCGGACCGCAGCATTGGAAGGAGGCGAGAGGTCTCACCTGTCGGCCTCCGCGGTCCCTAAGTCAATTAGTTTTTGTTATTTGTATGTTGTTGTAGTTTGCAAATTTTGACTCTGACGTGCCGCTATAGGAAGACTATGAGAGCTAAAACATTTTCACAAGAGGGAAATTTGGTCAGAATTAAAATCTACGAAGCTAACACTAAATCGTACAAATATAAAATTGGGTTTTTTTTTCAAGTGAACACCCTTAAGGCCTCGCATTTTAGTTTTGCAGTGGTTTCGAAAATATTTTTAACGCAAATTAATACACATATCGAACATTTTTTCTTACAGTTTTAACACTTATACTGAATGTTTATGTTGCAATACACCAAACGGATTTTTAGATTTTTGCGCCAGAAATATCACAAATTTTGTTGTCAAAATAAGCAAAAATTAAGTAAAATAATTTTTTGCTAGCAAACAGTACATTATTTTAAAAAACCGCTCTGGAAAAACTGTGTACCGTATGACTGTAAACAGTCTCAATATTTTTTAAAGCATTTGGTTAAAAAATATTCGAGTTATTTGCAATTGTTTGAAATAAATGTAAGATCATGGCCTTAACTGCTGAAATAGCGTGCGAGATTCCCACCGATACGTTACTAATACGGGACACTAAGCCGTGAACATACAATTATATTGGTGAAAAGTCTGTAGCAAAGCTTAGTGCACGTCTATATCTGAGTTTCACATACATCCGGTTAGTACATTTTGATGCACGGCAGTATGAAAAGGCCGGTTGTAGCTATGCTAGAGGGCTTAGAAACAGTTATTTTAAATAGCTAGGTGTGTTAACAATGACACATATTCTTTGTCCAACGTGTTGTTCCTTTTCGTACATTGGCACAATAGGCACATGTGGAATAGTTCCGTTAAAAAGAAACCGTATTTACGAACACACAACGACGCATTTGAAGCGCGTGTTAGGCGGCTCCCTTAATATGAAAATTAATTTGTATGGCCTGGTTACAAGTTTCGTTTCTCGCGAAGATATCAATTATGTTAATGTGACCTGGAAACTTCCCGTCCAACAACACAGCGCAGAGAATGTTGATATCAACTAATTAATGGTTAGAGAGTTGCCAGCTGTACGCGGGTAGAAATATTGTTCGAGTAGCCTCACTTAGCCTGCTATCGCGACTATAGCACCAACGTTATGAGCTACGTATTACCGTGTACTATGAGCTGTAATGGCGTTTCTTGCCTTCTTCTTCCGCACGACATTTACGACGATGTTTTACTGTATGATTTATCGTCATGGGATGTTTACTTGCATAGAAATGTATACGTTTGCCGATATTCATGGCCGCTTGCGTACCATTAAGTTCTACTGCAGATAAAACACTTCAATGATGTTTATGACCTTTGTAGTATATGGAAATTGTTTCTACACGCAAATACCTTACTGAAATAGTACGACAAGACACAATGAAATATTATAAAGCAAGCATTGATCAAAATATTCATAGAACAGTAGGAGCGTTTACACCAACCTAAATATGTAGCATTCAAAACCTGCTGTTTTTTTTAACCCCCGACTCAAAAAGTTGTAAGTTTAACGTGTGTGTGTGTCTGTGACATCGTACCTACTAAATAGACGAACCTATTTTGATTTAGTTTTTTTTTATTGTTTTAAGATTACTTGGTCGAGAGTTTTCTTAGCTAGCAACGATTCAAGAAAAATTATTCAGCCGTTTGAAGATCATCAGCTATTTTCTAGTTGTTGAAGGGATGTGAGCAACTTCTACTCGTCTGATTGATTTTAAATTTAGTATCCTGTGAGTTGGTAATTGTACGTTACTGTTACGTATATATATATATATATAGATATATATATATATATATATATATATATATATATATCAAGTTTATAACTTCTAAAGAGTTTATGTTTTTTTATATTTATCACGGGAACTTTACAGTTAGTTTCTCTCTCTATTTTTTTTTTGTGAAAAGAACGTTGCATCAATTATTTTGAGTGTCTTATGTGCACATCTGCATCTCTTGTTCGTGTCCAGTGATTGGCTGTTTTCTAGTACAGTCAAATGAGAGATACCTGTGCCAATAACCATGAATCATATTTGCAGATGTGCACGTACGGCATTGAAACAAATTTGTTCAAAATTCTTTTCTTGATAAAGGTTCTGTTTTATTATTCTTGTGTATCGAAATTATCATAATTTAGTAGAGTCGTACAAATATTTTCCTCTTGCCGTGTTGGTAATACCGGTAGCAATGTGTGCTGGTGATTGGGCAGATAACTGTACGTTCTTCTGTGCGCACCGTACGATCCAATGAACCACAGCGCAACAGGAAGTTAGTATACCGTACCGTACATAGAGCTTGTGCTGATGGAACCGTTCAGCGCGCCTGTGACGTCAGTAGCAGCTACACAGTTAAATAAACTTCCTAAATGTATGGGAGGTTCTTAATCCATACACAACATGAGACACTTACCTTGCCTCAGGCCATCAACAGAGCAAATGTTTGGCGATGTTGCTGTTGTACATGTCTGGTAATATCGTTTACATTCTACGGTTTCCTAAAAATGTGTAAGAACGATTCCATTGATGTATGGGAAACAATTTTACCGTATATGGTTTTTATATCACTCCTAGACAACTATGTTGTAAATTTACAAGTAATGGTTTACAGTGTAACGTGTTGACTGAGCTAAGGTTAACTCTACTACAGGTTAAGCCTAAGGCTACATTCGTAATAACTAGAGCCACGATTTTATGGCGAAAAGATTTTTGCAACATTTGGTTTCGATGCGTCATGTGCACACCTGCAGCTCTGCTACATCGTCTGTGATTGGATGATTTTACTCTCACTGGCCTTGGCAAATTATATACCTACAGACTCACAATATTCTTATTCTGATTGGTGCAGACAAATGAGAAACGTGTCTGAACATAGACACGCTGCCAATAACCTTGAAACAGAAGTGCCGACGTGCACGTGAGTCACTGAAACAAAGTGGGGCAAAAATCTTTTCGCGACAAAATCGTGGCCCTAGTAATAACACGGTCACAGCACGCAAATAATTCAGCCGCACACAAACAACATAGAACACTATGCTACACGTAAAAGTGTTCTAAATAATTTGAGAGACTATTTACTGTATTATATCGAGTTATTCCCCGCTTTCGTAATTAAATAAAATCAAAGTATTTATTGTTGCTCTTCGTGCTTAAACGATTAAAATAAGTAATTACTTTTACACAACGTCATAAATATTTAAATATACTCACGTTGTGTCCGCACTGCTTCTTGATTGGTTACGCACAGAACATAGTGCACGGCGCACAGAAAAGTTAAAAATCGGGGAACTTGTGCGCCGATCGTGTGCTATGTTTGTGTACGTCAATGCAATAGTTTCTCTCTATTAAGGGGCCCGCCTCGTGGCACATGTGTTTGTGTGAGTGAGGTATGTTGCTAAGGGCGACGTCGTATGGGCCATACAACGGTACGTCGTCTCTACGCTTAAGGCGTGCAGTCTTCGCGAAGAAACCAATTTCCTATGGGACTTTAAGTGGTGACCCTATTGTTTTATTTACGAAATCACTTCACTAAAGTCCAATGCACTACCCTTAAGTGGTTTCACATGTATTCGGCTAGTATATTTTCCGCTATAGCAGCCTAAAAACCCCGTTTTTACCCATTTTGACGTGCCCTAAAAGGGTATTTCTAATACATGTGTTGTCTTGAAAGTACTTAAGGGCAGTTGTTTGAAGTGTGTGTCCTTTTCGTAGAGAAATGGCGTGAACACACATGTATTAGTTTTAGTGTAAAACGTTTTCTTCAAACACGCTGCAGCGTGATTTTATGGCAACGAGGCGGGCCCCTTAACACACGTTCAACTTCTGTGCGTCTGTGCTGTTTGTGTGCTATTGCCGATGTAACCTAGTCTTTAGAAGGAAAACGTATTTTCTTATGGGAGAGTTTAGCACAAGGAAAAAAATCTGCCGCTAGTTTCGCTGCTATCACTAACGGGTCTAATAAAATATGAAACCATGGTAAAATTATATTTAACTAGACTTGGCAACGAGAAAAGTCATTAAATCTAATATTGAAGGGAACATAATTGGCTTTAAAATTAACAACTCCATGTAACCTTATATACACGAAAGCTCTGTGATTGATCAGTTTACGCCTCTTATCGATACTAGCGCAACAAGCGGCATAAACTGTCCCTTGCCAAACTTTTTAACGTAGATCTTTCCCTCCAACCTGTAGTAGAATTTACCTTAACTGAGGTATATTTAAGGAAAGGAATATTTCGCGAGATACCCATTATGTTAGAATCCAATGTCCTATGCACACTCAACTCCCTCCTATTCGTATAACGTATGTTGTTGCAGTAAGTAGCAGCTAATGGACAAATGGTCGGTTGCTGGAATATACACATGACAGTGGATTTGAACACGCTGGTGATTGAACTCTGGAAATATTGTATGTGTTGATTCGCATAACTTCAGTAAATTTTGACACCTATTTGGACAATTAATGTGTAAGAAAATGCGAGTATTCTTGTGCGTGTACACCGTCGTCACTCATGATGGTTAACTCTTCTAGAAAACAATTTAATTAAAATATCTTTAATAGTATAATGTCAGTCACAATGTAATACGAAATTAATTGCATATACGGTGCAATGGACCTCTCAAGATAATTTTAGAATCTAAAAGGTCGATTGATAATGCATCAAACATATTTCGAACGTATTTAAAAATTTATATTTGTTCGCCAGAACACATGTGTATGTACACAGGAAGAGTCAGGTCAGAGAGCATAAATTTGGCGTGGGTGAAGGCTAGGGATATGTGAGAGTCACGTTATTATTTGGCAACAGGCTAGGCTTTACTGTTCTATACATACCAGCCTACAGCCTGTGCATTTATAGGCTACCAGACTCTATGTGATGTAAATTACGCGTTTGACCGCTTAATATATCACTCTGAACGGAACATTTAGTTGTTGGACACAAGCGTCCTTTGCGGTTAATCACTAAATTGTAAGCCAGTTGGAGACGTCAAATGAGCGTAAATATTATTGCAATCTATCTGCTCTCATAAGTTTACCGTAATTTATTATTTTTTTTATTATCATCAGCACTAATTTTATTACTTACATGAAATGTGAAAAGCCGCAAAAACTTTTATGAAATCTTAAAGTGAGGAAGTGGGCTTTACGTCTTGTCGACATCGAGGTCATCAGAAACGTAGACACATAACTTACAGTGGCGTCGCGTGGAGTGTTCCAAGGTGTGCCGTGACCAGCAGTGACTATACACAACACTGAGTTGTCAGAGGAACCATTTGACTTGTATGGTCAGGAACACTCTACAGCCAGTAGCGTACAAGAGGCAAGATATAATATATACACCTTGGTATCTGCAACAACACAACTGCTCAAAGCGTATATAGTAGCTGCTGATACCGCACGCCTTGGAACACAGCCACGCTACGTCACTGATAACTTGGTACAATGACAGGAGCTGGGAGAGGAGTCGGCCATGGCCTTTGTTAAGGAACCATCCCAGCACTCACCCGGAGTGATTTCGGGAAAGCGTGCAAAACCGAAATCAGGATGGCCGGAGCCGGGAACCGAATCCTGATCCCTTCCGAATGCGAGTCGAACGTTTTACCGTTGCGCCACCTCTCTCGGTGACTTCGGATGAAAAACCGAACATTGCCGAAGAACGAAGACCTCTCCAAAAGGTTTAGTATAAATGAGACCCCTTACCGATACCAGCGCCAGTAACTGTGGAAGTTATTTCTTGTCAAACTAATAACATAAGGCGCTTTCGAAAACTCGCCTCTTGTTTTAGAAATATTAGTTGTTTAAGACATAAAATGTAAAAATACATACACGTGCCTAAAAGGGTCATGACTAGAGACAGGAAAAAGTTGCGGGTTCACTGACCTGTAAGCTAGCCTGTAAGAACATTTGTGAACTGAAGCAGACAGCAGAGGCTCATTAGCTGCTTGCTGTTAAAGTGATATATGTCTGTATTAGTTACATTTCCATTATTGGCTCAGAGACTTCCAGGAGGTGACAAATAAGTCGAAGGCCAATTGCGAAAGTGATACAAACTTACAGTTGTTGGGACTCTAGCTTGTGCCCAAATGGAAACGCGAGTTTTTCAGTTCTCCAGTCATGACGTCAGAAGAAACAAAGGAACGACTAACGCAGGAATAAAACACTGCATAGGCCCACGAATGCTCCTAACCCAGATATAATATTTAAAAGGACAGAGAATAGAAATATATACTCGTGCCTATATAAGGGCCATGACGTCAGATGAAACAAGGGAACGACTAACGCAGGAATAAAACACTACACAGGCCCATGACAGCTTCTAACCCAGATGGCTGTTGTTAAACTGGCCTGGGAATGTTCCAACTGGATCCTCACTTGAGATATCTGCCCTCCACCCCTCCCCCTGGTATAAACAGGTTCTACAGCCATAAAACACAAACTAGGGCAAGTTTTATCGCCGCACGCCTTTTTCCGCTTTCTTCGGGCCGAATAAACAAAACATCCCGTCACGGAATTCTACTACGGGTCACTGAAATGCCGACCGCCAACAACGTAAACTTCCATAAAAAATTTTTCACTGTAGTGTGTGAAGATGTAGCGTTTAATTGAGACCACCACGAAGCTCTTAAGTTGACTGTATAAACAAAGAAAGAAAAAAATCGCGATTTCAATGCCCTGCAAGTCAGAATTCATTGACCTATGTATACTCAAACTCCGACCATTCGTCCATTAGCTGGTACTGACTGGAACAGCGGACAATGAACAAATAGACATAGGCCACTGAATTATAACGTGCAGCTAATTGAAATCGCAAATTTTCTTTTCTACGTGTATAAATTAATTTGTAACAAAGTTTCCTTTGTGATAATGTGTTAGTATTTTATCTCAAGGACATCCCCCTTGTTCTTTTATTTATTTCTGTAATCTTAGGACGTCGCCACAGGTGCCGCGTGGTAACTTCAAATTTTATATAAATGCTCATTTTGACAAATAGCACAGACTATCTTACCTATAATACCTTGCAATTGTTATATTTTTGCAGCTTTATTTAAAATAATTGTACGGTACTAATTATAATATTTTCAGTGCCATTTTTGCAATAGCTGCGTTTCTGAAATATTTATTTTACACTGCTACACTTCTAATCTGTATGCAACAATTATTTTTCACTAATTTAAAATAAATATTTAAAAACAAAGATTTTGGCAAGAAGATATTTTATAATACAATGACATGGAAATTACATTTTACAGTCCAGGGAACAAAAATTGCTAACTCAATTTTTGCATGTTTTCAGGAGAGTTATTTTAAAGCGAGTATACACATAAATAACTTAGAAACTGTCAGTAATGTTTAAACACGCCTTCTAATTCTTTACGTATTTAATCATTCGTGTTTAGAACAAGATTTTAGTTCTACTATACTATTAAATATTTTTAGAGATGATGGTTTATCACGGGAAAACTCGACTGTTTGTTCGGTTTCAACACACGTTCAGTTGAAGAGAATATTACTGGGTTTCGCTTGTAAGTGTAACTGTTGCCCTATTTGATCAAGTCAATAAGAATCCCGTTAATGTAATATTTAGATGTACGTAAATTTCGCAGATACATTCCAGGTCAGGTTGAACGCCAATTATGTATACATCAGTGTCATGTATGTGACTTGCTGGCGGCTGTTATGAAACGCCTTTGACTACTGCAAGCCAGTAGTAAATAAGGAAATAATGCGAAGGGCTATCGCTTGCTACCTGCTTGTATGGTTATAAGCCAATAGATAATCGATTGTGGTCAGTGGGTGTATAGGACCGACAAGTCTAGGCTGCTGCCAGATGAATCCGCGAAATTGGCGTACCTCTAGTAATATTTGATGCCTGTTATTGTTTTACAGACAGATATGTTGCGTCAGATACATCTCACCCAATCATTCATGTCACAATAAACTACAGCGTTTTCAAGGGTAATAAATAAATTATCGTATTTTGACATGGCATGTTTTAGCATTTAAAAGAAAGACCTTGCTTTTTATTGAGGAATTGAAGAATATTAATTTACAAAAATTTCCTTTCTGCAGTCACAAGCTGAACAAACGGAAGTATTTCGTTGTTGTATTTAAACTTTCCAACACGTAATATAATACGCACTGTATTGGAAAAATGTTTCAAATTTAATCGAAAACAAAAGTTAAACAATTAATAAATATAAGAAGGGGGCGTGTGTTTGTCACACTTTACCTTAAACATTATATTCAAATATAACAATTAATGTTTGTTTGTTCGTCTTTTATGCGTTCCTATACCATTAATCCGACTGCGATGAAATTTTCGTGGTAAAGGTTTCTACCGAAAATAATTGCATTTAGCGGGATTGAGTAGGGGGACGATGGGGCAAGAACTGGAAGAGGGGAAGAACGTAGTGTCGAAAAAGGTTTCTTGGGCATTTAGACGCATGCTGAGACAGCTAGTACAAATATTGAAATCATGATCGTATGGTACGAAAATTCTAGTAATAGTGGCAACACTGATGCTCCTGTGAGAGGCAAAGGGAAACTAAAGTCAACTGCGATTATATACAGGATGTCCAGAAAAAAAAAAACACATAACGAGCACACAATACTAATCCTGGGCTAAATTGGGGACGAAAGTGTAAGTGACAAAATGTTGTACGAAGACATTTTACGTGCACAGTGTGGCAAAACTTCTGCACGGAGAAAGTCCCCTCTTGCAATCCACGTCTAGATATTATTTTATGTATGCTACGTCAATTAAACATGGAATCATGTTTGGACTGCTAGGGATTTTAACCTGCACCCACAAGATACAGGTCAGAACAGCAATAGTAAGATAAGTAAGGTATCTGTGGAGTGCAAGAGGGGACTAACTGTAGTATCATGTTGCCACATTGTGCATGTAAAATGTCATCGTGAAACATTTAGCCACCGACATTTTCGTTTGCAATTCAGGCCAGGATTCACATGATATGCTCATTATTCGTTTATTTCTGAACAGCCTGTATATTCGCCGTGTATGAGGCGGTGACTGCGATGCCGTGTCCTATCTCGCCGGCGGCTGTTTTCCTGTTTGCAATGGACCGGCGCTTCCTGTCGCCTTTGTCGAGTCTCGGGGCACCCGCCCAGAACCTCCCCCTTCCATCAGTACCGCCTTCGCAGTGCATACATAGGTCTTTTAAAAACACTATAGTGTAAATACATTTATTTCTGATGTCCCTGTGTCGCTGTTTTAAATAAGTGCAGCCATTCTTCTAACAACGATGTTCGCACTGTAGCCAAAAACCGGGACACTATTTTTACTTTTATTTGTTCTTTTCCACATAATAATGAAATGTATATCCCCATATGCTATTGTAAAGTATATTCCCACATAAGTAACAAGTTAAGACTTAAATTAAAAATTTAATAAAATTCCCGACCCACAGGATACTAAATTTCAAATCGATCAGACCAGTAGAACTGCCAACATTCACTAAAAATAAAAAAAAAACTGTTTGTCTTTAAACGGCTGAAGAGATTACGTTGAATCATAGCTAAGAAAACCTCGATCAAGTCACCTATTAAAAAAAAAAAACCTAAATGAAAATCAGCCCATTTCTTTAGGAGCTGGTACAAATAAAAATAAAAACATGGCGACGTAAATTGCTGTAATCGCGGCCTTAAGACGGCCACCCACCAGCGCCTTACAGGCTCAGAAGTAACGGAACTATAAGGGCGATCTTGAAACGCGCATCAAATGCCACGTCCCCATAGTGAGCCAAACGCTGAGCCAGATTCCCGCAATCCGTTTTTTTCTATAGGACTGTGATATAATTTTCTTGGAGGAAAATCTGTAGCAAAGTTTAGTGCATGTTAGTATCCGAGTTTCACGTACATCCATTTTGAAGTTTGGCAATTTGAAAATTTTTTAGCTATGTTGGAGGGCTACGAAGCAGAGATTTTCATGAGAATGGGGTCGTAACATTGACTTTCAGACCTTGTCCGAAGATGGTTTTCTTTCGCACATTGGCGTTGCGTACTAGTTTCGTAAAAAGTATTTACGAAGTCAGTGCAACTTATTTGAAACGTTTAGTAGTTGGCGCCCTGCTGTTTAACTTAAGGCGGCCATGGTCTTTCATTTATTTCAAACAATTGCAAATAAATAAAATATTTTTTAACCAAATGATTTTAAAAAATTAGAGGCTATGTACATTCATGCCATAAACAATTTCGCCTGAGCGTTTTTTTAATAACAAACCGTTTTATAGCAAAAAAATATTTTGCTTCATTTTGGCTTATTTTGACAACAAAATATGTGACTCTTCAGAGGCAAAAAACTAAAAATTCATTTTGTGTATTGCAACAGAAAAATTCATACACAAACGATGTTAAGTGTTAATACTGTAAGAATTAATTTGTGATATATTTATTAATGCGTTAAAAATTATTTTTGGAACCACTGCAAAACTAAAGAACGAGGCCTCAACGTGATTTGTTTCTTAATGGACAAAGCCGGCGTACGTGTTGGCTACCACCCCGAAGGCAACGAGTCGCGGAATTATTGGATTAACGCGGACAGCCGTCTAGGTCGATACGAAAGTATATCTGGTCTTCCACCACCCTTTCCTCCCGTCCTGAAACACATCGCCGGCGACTGAGAGACCGCTAGCGAGCCTTACAGAGGTTCCAGATTGGATGACATCCAGCTTTTCGGGCGGCATTTTTTGTACCGCTGTATTGTCAGTCACAATTTCGTGGCTGGTAGCCAGCTTCAGTTTACGAAGGAAATCAGTTACATTAGCTTCATTTTCCTCCAAGACAAGAATAGGTTCTGAAAAAAATTTGGCGACAATCTGCGTCACTGATATAAAGAGACTCGATTTTGTCGCGAAACGACAACTGCAACATTTGTCTCAGTTCCTTACGTGCACATCGGCAGCATTCCTTCATGGTAATTAGCAGCGTGTTTTTGTTCAGACACGTCTCTCATTTGACTCCACTAATCAGAGTAAGATAATTGTGGCACCATACGTCTGTGATTTGCCAATAGAAATCCAAGACAAGTAAGACTTTAAACATCCTATAACTGGCATGAAGCAGGGCTGCAGATGTGCACGTAGGGCACTGAAATCAATTGATGCAAAAAAAAAATATTTCTGCCATAAAATCGTCGTTCTACTGATATATATTATGTTACGCAGGGGCGTAGCCAGGGGGATGTTTTGGGTGTCCAAACAACCCCCGAAATTAAAGAAAAAAACTTGCCCACATATACACTTGTCTAGCTGTTGCAAATGCACTTAGACGAATTAAGTAATCAAACCATACTTGATACAGCAAATTCATTTATCGAGCCAATGACATTCAACAAAGACGAATCTAAGGAAGGACCTTTGAGCTGATAACCCTTAATATTCAGCAATGAGTTTTCAAAAATGTATCGTTAAAAATATTATAATGTCGGGCAAAAATTGACGTAATTTAAATCCAATGTTTTGATTCCAAAACTGCTTAAATAGCGCCAATTTGTACCCATAAATAATTTTTTTTACAGGGGAGGGCCCCCAGACCCCTCGCCCTAGTACGAGGTGTAAGTGAACACAACCCGAAACGAAATTCTGGCTACACATACGGCTCCGACAAAGTATTAAAAGCAGAGAGAAGTATTCTTGTGATTGTCCACTATCTCTGCCTATTGCTACACAGAGACTGTGTGTGATTCATTGCGAGAAAGCTTGACTGCTTCCTACATTCCAACGGACGTTCAGTGAGTGAGTGAGATTTTGATCAGCGCTTAACATCGAGGTCTTTAGCGCTGGTGAAGGGTGACATGAGGTGAGTATGGAGCAGCGCCGGAATGAAAGGGCAGCGAAACGGGAGATCCTCGAGATAATCTGCCGAACGGCACCGTCCGACAAGATTCCCACATAATTCCCACATGCCGACCCCGCCAGGAATCGAACCCGAATCGCCTTGTAGGGAGGCGAATGGTCATACCACTCGGCCACCGCGGACTCTTTCAGCAAGTCATTAGCTTTGTTTGTGCTACCGGCTGTCTTGTGTACGGGAAACTGTTACCCCATTTGACAGAACCAATAAGAATGCGGCTAGTGTAATATTTGACACCTGTGATTAGTCTTTAGACAGCAATGACGTATCGGACAGTATTCATCCAGTCATGTATGTTGGAAGAAACTACAGCGTCTTCAGGAGTATATTGGCCTGATATATTCTCGCGATATTTCACAATCTGTACCAGATGCGTGGTCGCGTTGTTACAAGGAAAGCGGTATTATAACTGAACAGAATATGGAGTGTTTATATACATACATACATACACACACACACATATATATATATAATTGGTCCAGGTTAAAACCCTAAGCTGTCCAAACATGATTCTGTGTTTACTTGACTTAACAGTGGGCCTACATGATCATGGAGCGCAAGAGTGGACTTTCTCCATACAGTGTTGCCACATTGCGCACATCATTTCTAATGATGGTTTATCGCGAGAAAATTTGACTGATTGCTGGATTTCAACACACGTTCAGCTTACCAGAATATTACTGGCTGTAGCTTGTACTTGGAGATGTTACCCTATTTGACAAAGCCAATAAAAATCCCGATATTATAATATTTGCTGCCTGCTATTGGTCTGCAGACATTTACGTTGTGTTAAGAGTATATCAAGGTATCATATATGATGCCTGAAACTAGTGTTGGCACAAGACGTTTTCGCGATAAACCACCGTCTCTTATTATTTTATGTACGTTACGTCCAGTAAATGTGGAGAAATGTTTGGAATGCTCGGGAATTTAACCTGCACCCATAATATGCAGGTCAAAATAGTAGTAGTAAGATAAGTAAGGTATCTGTGGACTGCAAGAGGGAACTAACTACAGCACTATGTACTGACAGTGTTGCCACATTGCACATATAAAATGTCATCGTACAAAATTTGGTCACTAACATTTTCGTCTCCAATTTAGCCCAGGATTCGCGTGGTGTGTTTATTATGAGGTTGTTTCTGGACCACCGTTATAGTGGCGGGGAAATGGCCCGGTGGGAAGGGGGGCAAAAAGGGGCATGGAGGCTGCACGGAAAAAAATTATTTCTTGGCATTCACATAATATTTTGTGGTCACCACCAAAACACTTTGTGGTCACCATCAAAACACTTTGTTGTCACCACCAAAAGACTTTGTTGTCACCACTAAAATATTTCAGCAATCACAAAATTATGTTGTGGTTATACTACAAAATAATTTTGCAGGAATGACTTTCTACAAATTTTTCTAAACTGTGGATGGTGTAGGTACCCAAAAAATTTACTGAATTTTTTCTCAAAATATTTCTAAAACGTTCTTTAATTACCTTTTACATCATTTTGCATCATTCAGAATTTTCTAAGACTTTTTTTTATTTTCTTAGAATATTAAAATAAATATCAGTGACAACACAATTACTAATATGTTATTTTAAGTGCCGAAAAGTTTTAAACAAAAAATTATATTAAATATTTAAAAAATCAGTTTTGGAAACATATCCATAATATAAATACACATTTTTTTATAAACTACTAAAGATAATTTGAAGTATTTAGACTGAACTTTTGCATGAATCAAAGAAGCATTAAACAGAAAACCAATCGGGATAATTTGCGTGCAGTAGCTTGAAAGCAATAAAAGTGTGTTTCGGTGAACAAGTTCGTGTTATTGGAGAATAGTTTCTCGACACTTTGCATGCTGCTTGGTACGATCAGACCATCTCCTTCCAGTCAAATGATTCCACAGGCAACTCTCAGTTGTATACAGTCATTGCTTAGACCACTTCCCTTGGAATACATACACTACCACTACGTATAAACAGTAAAAAAACATTGTGTAGTTTTACAAAAAAAATCTTTCAAAACTTATTCACAAAAAATTTTTTGTTAGTTAGCAAAACTATAGTAATCTTTAAGGAAATAGTTGTAAAAAAACAAATACGTCTGTGTATTTACAAACTTATTTTTATGTTTATAAATTATAACTGCATTTTAGCAAATGAATTATTGTACAATTTACAATGGTATGAAGTGGTACAAACATTTGTCTTGGCAACCAGTTTCCAAGAAATGTTTTTGTAAAACGTGACAGGTTGTCGAAGGTTATTTTGTTTGACATCAAACATACTTCTCAGAAATATATATCCCTCTAGACCCCACAGGTATTTTAAAATTTTCGACAACTTTAATGACCTGCGGCATTCTTTCTGTAGTGCCTGGACTGATAAATATTTTGGTGTTATTTTTCAAACTTTTTCTTGTAAAAGGAAGACTTTTTTTTACTGTGTACATAACTCAGCAACTTTATTAGCTCTACCTGGCCACCACCCACTGGCCGCCACTAGTTAAGTATATGTTTGTTGCCTCAGTCGTGTGAGTCACGAGGTCGTGAAAGTGTGCAATGATTTTTTCTCACTTCTTATGCGGACCGTACAGAGTCAATTTTTCGCGCTATCTAGTAAAACCCAGCGGGCGTGTTTAACACCGTGAAGCGTTACACATTCAGCAAGCGTGAACTGTTCGTCCCGTTACGTAATGTGCGCGGGTTGTACATGGTGAAACACTTGAGGTTTTTGATAACTGTCTAACTGTTTGTCAAATCACTCTCTGGTCGCTTACACAACTTATTAGTACAAGATGTCGAAAACCTTCAAATAAACGCAATGTAAAATTACCTTCGTAGGTGGACGAAATAAGCAATAACTTTTACAAATGGTATTTTTAATAATTAATGTTATGTACAGACTCCTTAATCATTTGAGAAAGTGAAATAAGTGTATATAAAACCAGTCATTAAAATCTCATTTCGACATGACTACTTATTTCATATTCGGATGGTCCTCCCTCATAAATACGCCATGCAATTTTCGCGGACATAATTTTGCCCCAGTTTGTTTCAGTGCCTTACGTGCACACCTGCAGTTCTTCCTAATGGTTATTGGCAGCGTGTCGTTGTGTAGCGACGTCTCTCATTTGACCGTGCCAATCGCAATTAGTTTACTGCGACACCACTCGTCTGTAATTCGCATGTGGAATCTCCAGACACGTGAGAGTTTTACAACCAATCCCTGACCACGAAGCAGAACTGCAGATGTTCACGTAAGACAAAAAAAAAAAAATCACTTGAGGCAAACATATTTTCGCGTAACGTTCATGGCTCTACTGAGTAATAGGGCCCGGTAGTTTTCACGAAAAGATTTTTGCCCCACTTTGTTTCAGTGTCTTACGTGCACACCTGCAGCTCAACTTCGGATTATTGGCAGTGTTTTTGTGCAGAGTCATTATTCATTAGACTGTACCAATCAGTACACGGATAACTGTGACACAACACGTCTGTGATTTGCGGGTTTAACCTCCAGACGTTTTATGTTAAGGCATCCAATCACTGACTACAAAGCAGAGATGCAGGTGCGCACGTAAGGCACTGAAACAAAGTGCTGCAAAAATCTTTTCGCGAAAATTGCTAGGGCCCTACTGATTAAGTATGAGTTCTGAAGCATCTAGAACGTACACAAACTTATTTATCTAACAATGTTCTTTAATTAATTAATTGTTTATGCCGTTAAAACAAGCAAATTCAAGGAAATTGTTTGCAGGATTACAAAAAACATAAATTCTTCTTTCGCAAAGTACATATGCCATTATGAAAATTACATCAACGTTTTTTAGACATACGCCATTGTGGGCGAATGTTGCCGTATTGCAGAATAACCCACGGTTCACCCGTAATTGAGTATGTCCAAAAAAACATTGATGTTCATAATACGAACCCATTGCAAGAATCGTTCAAAGATCACACATATGCCTTTGTGTTTGTGACTGTACCAGTTTTAATTTATGTCTGCAAGTTGTTACAGTCAGGTGCAGTGGTCACTTAAATTGAGGCGTGCAGAACAGAAGTGGTTTAAGTCGAAAATTGGCAAAAATGAGATAATTACATGTAAGTCCATAAGATGGCATCCTCTTTTCAGTGCCAGAGTTAGGTAAGTCCATAGTTCATCCATTAAAGTGTAGGGTGTAGTACTTTACTACTGCTATGACAATGTTCCGCCATTTTTCAATGCAGTAGTGAAGTACATCCATTGCATTGTGAAAGATGGAGTTGAGCAGTTGAGTGTTAACCTGTGTATGTACCATTCACAAATATATACGCATTTTGTTTATACAAACTTTATATGTAACGTTTTTACAAAGGCCTGTTCTTCTCCCATCAAAGATTTTTTACTTATACCACTTCTGCTCTGCACGCCTCAATTTAACCTCTACTTCCACAGGGCGAAGGTAGGAAAACTGAGCTGCACCCTAGCACATGGAGTTGCTTATATCAACACTGTGATGTAGGGGCACGTTAGTGAAGCCATACTTACACTCTAAAATATAGTTTGTAAATTTACCAGACGTGCGTATAGGAGCACTAAGAAAGTAGGTATGGTAAAATAATTTCCCAGACATCCATGGTAGAACTCCTAAACCTTTTTATAATACAGGCAAATGTACACTGAAGTTACCAGACTTGTATTGTAACAACTGTTAACAGTTTGCATATTTTCAAGGCGAAGTATGGTAACTGTACCATACTGCGTCTGGGGCAATAACTTCCTAAACATTTTAGGCTGTTTATGAGAGTTTAATTTCTTAAACCCTGAAAGTGAGCAGATATTGCAAAACCGTTACATAGTAATGTTGGAAAATGTTTGTACCATGTAGCTTATTTAAAAAAAACATAAGTTTATGAAATTTTGGCTAGTTATCATCTTAATTAAATTTTATTAAAGTCAATAACTAGCCAAAATTAGAAAAAAATAATTATACAAAAAAACTAACTATATATAATACAAACAATTTCCCATATTTATATGTAGCAGATTTGCGATACCTACTTCCATTCAGGATTTTAAAAAATACAACTTACTAAAATTGTATAAGTAGCGACCCCACCAGTTTGGTATAGGAATACATTTACCGGCCTGTGGCAAAGCGAAGTCATGTTCCAAAGCATTAATGCCATGGTCTTGCATTTATTTCAAACAATTTCAAACAACTCAAATATTTTTTAACCAAATGCTTTGAAAAAAATTGAGAATGTTTACAGTCACACGATACACAATTTTGTCGTCTTGCCGCGGCTATTTTACTTGCGTATTCCTAAATATTCTGTGACCATGCTAAGACATCGCACAACCCTGAAAAAAAGGAGCCTGCCATCGTAGCGTAGTCGGTCAGGCGCCGGCCTAAGATGCGAGAGATTCTAGGTTCGAGTCCTTACTCCTCCATGTATATTGTGTTGTCCGTTCACCTGACCCTCATTGGCTCTTAAGACCTCGTTGTTAAAGGGTCGTAAAACCCTCTTACCTCACCTTATTAATGCATAGAGTCGGTCCTATGCACTTGTTCTTAAGGATCTCACTAGGTACTGGAGACCTGCTTGTTCCTAAGGAATCTTATCTTCCAAGAGAACATAACTGTGCTCATACGCTTCACGCTTATGATCTTAACGACACGACTACGGGAACTGGGGAAGCTAGCAAACTAAATGATTTTGTAGGAGAAACCTTCTCCAGCTCTCTCCCTCTTTCTTCTACCCCAATAAGCGACCACTTCTTCAGCGCTACTCGATGTCGGATTAATGGTCCTTTCTTATTTGCTCGGCCAGCCAGCTGACTGGCGAATGACGTCGTTCCTACAAGTGGCACTCGTTTTTTACGAAAGCAGGGCACCGAACCCTCTCGGGATAAGAGATGGCATTTAGTTCGGGGGAAATATGCAAATAAACAATCGCGTGTGTTCTGTTTTATCGAAAAATAATCGGCATACTTCTAAACTACTCATATTAAACAAAATGTATGCAGATTTTTGTTGGCTGTACGCTATGTAATTTCTTACTTTGCCTCAGCAAAATATTTGTTTCAAGGTTACAGTAACGTAACAAATATTATGTTACTGTTAAGATAGTTAAACAGAAATCTTTTATTGGAATTAGTAGTTGTAGTATATTCAACACGTGTTTTATGTTGAAAAATGTATAATTATTGCTACAAAGAAACTGGTACCCTATTAAAAAAAACTTTTATCCGTTGTAAATAAAAGCGCATCAAATGTCTCATCGCCACAACGAATCAAGCACTCAACTAGCGTGCAAGATTCCCACCGATCTATTTTTACTATGGGACTTTAAGCGGTGACCATATAATGTTATTAGTGGAAATTCTGTACGAAAGTTAAGTGCATGTTTCTGAGTTTCGCATACATCCGTTTAGTACATTTCGATGTACGGATGTCTGAAAAGGCTGTTGTCACTTTCACCATTCATGGCAAACATATTCATGGAGAACTTTGACCATAGGAACCACTCAGCAAAAGCAATAGCCCTCCTTAAATTTGGCTTCGTTATGTAGACATGTTTTTAATGGGCATGGTGTTTTGACATTCCGTTTTTGTCCGAAACGTTTTAATTTTGTAAGATGGCTCAGTGGGTGCATGTTGAGTAGTTTAGCAAAAAAAAAAAAAAAAAATACGAACACACAGCAACGCAGTTGAAGCCCGTGATATGCAGTGCGCCTGAACAACCTGGCCATCTTGAAGAACAGCAGTTATACTCTGTTTCACAAACTTCAGTTCATTTTTGACAGATCGGAGAGCTACTACTGTTAACAGAACATAATGTATTTTATATATATTTTCTTTACTGGGCTTTACGTCTCGCTGACGGCGAGGGCATTTACAGACGGTAACACACAACTTCTACAGAAGACCACTAACTAACAAAAGTGTCGGCTATGTCCTTTGTTAACGAACCATCCCTGCATTCGCGATTTCAGGAATTCATGGAAGATAGAAATTATGATGGCCGGAGTTGGGAATCAAACCCGGGTCTTCCTGAATGCGAGCCCAGCGTGTTACCGTTGCGCCACCTCGTTCGGTTTGTTGTTATGTAATTACGTGATGTAATTACTTTCGCAATGCAAGACAAAATGTACTTTACATGCGTCGGAATTGACCTTAATTCACTTTTGTCGCACAAAAGTCGACTGACATTCGACTCAAGACATGACAACATACAGACACTAAGTGACCTCAGAAATGTCAAAGTAAGCTGAAGTTATGTCAGAGTCAAAATTAATATAACAATCCGTTAGTAAAGTCTTGTCCGGTGTCATACTAACCAGTACATAGAAGGCTATGTATGTCCACAGACGCACTGTCCTCTGTACAAGGACACGGCTTTCACCAATGCCGTTACAAGCTTCGTGGAAGGCAGATGCCATACGAGGAGGAGATAAATAATGTCTAACGGCGGAGTTTCAAGGACACGAAGAAATTCTTCTCGGTAAGTGCGTTATAGTCTGACCGCTTAGCTCAGTGAATAGCGCTCCCGAGTTCAATCCCCGGTAAGGGAGGAAAATATACGATAACTCCCCGGGTGTTGTGTTCTAACCTCATCCACATCCAGCGGTAGACAATGACTAACCACCAACATTTATTTTGTGCCGCAGGTTTTCTTGTTCTTGTTCCAATGCAAATGTTCCATATACTCGAGATAAAGGTAAGAAATTCTAGCTACTGGGACAAGAGTCCCGGGTTCGAATCCCGGCCGAGGAAGGCCAATATTTACAATTGTCTCACAGGGTTGAGGACTGGGTGTTGTGTTGTCATCGCCATACTATGAAAGACAATGGCAAACCATCACAGAACTACCTCGTATAGACAACCTCCGAGGACGTCATAGTTTCCATCACCCGGCTCCCTCCGTGGTTATAAACCTACGTCTCAACTCGCTGAAACAGTACTCTCGCGCCCTCTCTTGACGTCACAGAGAGTACTTTCTATACTGTCCCAACTCAAAGGGAGAGTGTGCAACAGGAGAGTGAACGACGATGTTCCCTCGTTGCTCAGGCAGCCATATTGACTGCGTCGGTGTCGAGGGCAGAACATAGGGTAGATGTCCCAATTCGTTTCAGAGTGAGCGAGAGTGGCCGATAGGGAGAATGGGTAGTGAGAGTGTACACACTCTTGAATTGCGACATGGCCTAAACCACCACTCATCACTGCTCGAGACTGTACAAGTTATCACTGAAAAAATAAGTTATATGGCGTATCGTAATTCGTACGTTGACTAGCATACATTATTTTCAAAACAAGGACATGTTGCTTTGCAGTACACAGAGCTGTCAGTTGTAGCTTTTTATCTGTTAAACATGCATATGCATTTTTTTGTAGTTCACTTTAACGACCAAAATATTTGTACTCCACCCAGAAATAATATAGTTTCATTTATTATTTTTACTGAGCGAAAGTATTTTAGTATTAATAAAAAGAGGCAACTTTGGCCGAATATAAGGATGAGTCACAAAACAACCTGCAAAGTTACTTACAAGAACTGCATTTACATGAAGTTTTGGTCTCTTTAACTTTCGTCGTAATTCAACCAACCAAACTTTTGTAGAATTTTCCAGGCGATATAAACTAAACTAATGTAATTTTTAGTTTAAAAACAAAGTTACAGTTTAATTTATCGCTATTAAAACATTTTTAAACTGTCTTATATAAATCCAGCCTTTTTTAATTATTAGAAAAAACTTAATTTGTTCTGAATTTGGAGTAGTAACACCAGTGGCGTACAATTGTGCTGTTCCGTTGGCTGGAGCGAGTAGCGGCGGA
Organism: Medauroidea extradentata; assembly: GCA_003012365.1. Lineage (NCBI taxonomy): Eukaryota > Metazoa > Arthropoda > Insecta > Phasmatodea > Phasmatidae > Medauroidea > Medauroidea extradentata. The sequence goes on along the minus strand of PNEQ01081636.1, from coordinate 9,464 downwards.
AGTTCTTGCCCAATGAAAATAAATAATTTTTGTGAATTCGAATAGGAACATTCATTTTGTCAAATGTGATTATTGGTAACATTTGGATTGTTCCAACAATCCAAATGCTCCTTCTACACAACATATTGTTTCTTTTAAATACCTAGTAGATTGTTATTTTTAAATGACCGATATTGTTTATTACACAGTTTGGATTGCTGTAGGAGCAATCCGGATGGTATTGACCAACAAAAACTTGACTGCCTTCCTTATTTCCACAGCGTTACTGATTCTAAAACAACACATATTTTCTCAGTCGAAGTCGTGTTTGTAGTTATGGAGTAACGTATACAAAACTAACACTGTTTCACACGAATATAATGATTTTTTTTTTCATGTGATTGATGCAAGGAAAAAAAATAATAGAAAATTAATACATTGAACATGATTACTTTCATAGAGTGGCCACTGTGGTTACCTGCATAAAGTTACGTGTACTGACAACAAAATTTATACTTGCTGCTGCATTCATGATGCGTCGAGGAATTTTGAACTTCATGCATACTTTCTGATCGCGGGCTCGAATTGATAGATTTCGGTAGAAAACATCGTTCCACTCTAGGAAAATACTGACTGAACAGATTAGTAATACAAGTGCTTCAAGTCGTAAAGCAAAACTTTTATTTTCAATCTTGTTCTCACGTATTACGATATCTCATAAAACACATGTTCCCGAGCCGGAGTCACAGACTAACTAGTAGGGACCACAGTTTTTTTCGCGAAAAGAATTCTGCTTCACTTTGTTTCGGTGCCTTACGTACACATCTGCAGTTCTGCTTCGTGGTCAGCGATTGGATATTTTATTTCTCACGAGCCTTCGCGATAGCAGCGAAACAAGCGGCAGAAATTTTCCCTGAGCCAAACTCTCCCATAAGAAAACACATTTTATTTCTAACATGCAGTAGAATTAACCTTACTTAACAATTTACTGTTTTACATGCACCGATGTCCTTACACATGGTTGTCTTTAGTAGAAGGCCGTAGTCGTGAATATGGCAACGCAGCATCGGGGCCCTGGCGCTTGTCACATCTCGGCCATCCTAGTCTCTGTAATGTGTACAGATGCAGCTTTAGTGGCGTGTACACGTCTACACAGACTAGGGCTACCAATGAGCGATCGGCAGCAGACCTCCGATGCAGCGTTGCCACATTCAAGACTCCGGCCGATGTATATGAATGCCCCTGCGACGGGCGGCTTCAAGGCGGACAGACAGGCAGGAACTGTGTTGTTCCCGCAGCACGGGACAACGGCCAGGACAACTGAGGTGTAACGGACCCTCGCCACGCTCCGAGGTTTCTCCAGCTGCTGTGAAGGTCACAGCGGCCTCCTGTGGCTTGCCTTCCCGTCGAGTCTAGCCACAGCACGGGTGTCCCGCGCGCATCTTTACCCCGACAATACTTAGCATAACACTCAGATGGCCGCATTTACGATGCATACAAGGGGCCCTCACCACGAATAAATACATAAATAAATTACAAAATATAATTATCTTTGGAAATACTAAAATAAAAATGAAAATGAGTCCGTTAAGTGGAGGAGATCGTCGCCAGGGGCGCAGACAAGGAAAAAAAAAGGGTGTGGGGGTGACATGGGTTACAACCCCCTTTACCCCTCGGGTCTACTTTAGAATATAATTATTTAAAAATTGAAAAATAGTTTTAGTTGAATATTCAATGTTTCATCACGAAAAATGTTAAAATAGTATAATTATGTAACTTGATATCAAAATTATCTTGGAGAGGACCACTGTACCCCCGCTTTATAAAAGTTAACCCCCGCACTCCTCTTTCCCCCCAAAACACCACTGATCGTCGTCATCTTGAATCTTTAGTTTTTCTTTTGGGTAATTATATAGAACTTTAACCTAACTACAGAGTAGTATACATTCTGATAGAAGATAAGATATCATAAATCTTTGTTTCTTAATACTGTTTGTCACAGATCCAATTACAGTAATAAGATTTTTCTAACTGCAATTAGATTTGTAACAACAGAAACGGCAAACAAGGATTTATAATATGTAAAATTCTATCAATATGCACTCTATTCTAAGTTGGGCTAATGTTCCGTACATTTACCCTAAATAAATGATATGGCGCAAAATACAAATATTCAAACTGCAAATATTAGTTTCTATTAACTACTGAATACTGTGTACAATTTAATAATAAACTCATACGTGCCTCATTTTAAAAGATTTTAAGATAGTAAATAGGTATAAGACGTTAGTTTTTGACGGTTTATTCCCAGAAGAGGGCATCGCAGAGTCCACCTCTACATATGTATATTGGAGCGGGAGGGGGTAACGACCCTGCATGTCATACATATGACCCTGCCGCTACTACCCACATGCAAAATCCGGGGACCGACCCCGCCGGGAATCGAGCCCGGATCGCCACGGTGGGAGGCGAGGGGTCTGACCCCTCGACAACCGCCCCCTCTTTTTTGAATACTAGTAACTTCGTGCATGTGCTAGTGTCGGTACTAGCGGAAGGCTGCATTTGACTGGGTTAAAATACCGGTCACTTCATTGCCAGCAACGGTTACATAATAACGGATCAGAATCCTACAAAATAACGCACGCAAAAACGTTGTATTAAATATATTTTGCAAGATCTTGTTTCGTCGTTGTACTAGCTCGCCACGACGGATATTTCTTAAGTAGATCATCACTGAACTGTGTCAATTGTAACAATTACAGAACACTGCTACCACGACGAGGAAGGACACGTTATCGCGAGTTGAAAGTCCAAAGTCAAAGTTTGTTTGACGTCAAATGATTGTGCCAGAAGGGCTTTGCCCGAACCTCCTGTTTATTGTTATTTTCTAAATACTGGGCCATCATTCAGAATAAAACAGAGCGAGCTGGCGCAGTGGCAAAAACTCTGGACAGTATTCGGGAGGACCCGGATTCGATGCCCGGCTCCTGCCTTCCTGACGCCGGTTTTTCATGATGACCCGATGCCCCTTACTAATGAAATCCGGGTTCGGTTCCCGGCGGCGTAGGTTGCTGGATTTTCGAATGTGGGAATCGCCTCGGACGATGCAGCTGTTCGACAGGTTTTCTCGGGGACCTACCATCCCCCTCCCTAATCCGGCTTCTCCCCCACCCCCTTCTGGGGGCAAACAGGTGCCTACGGCTCACAGTAGTAAGAAACGGCTTCTCACTGAGAAGGCCATGCTCGAATCCTTTACCCATTTTCCTGTACATTAAAATCAATAGTTCAGTTTGTAATATCCTCAGTGTGGACGAAACGCAAAAGCAAACTACCAAACTTACAACTCAGGATAAAGAAATGTTTGGTCATCGTGGTTGGTGGGTTGTAATCATCACCACGCTCAGTGGCGGCTCGTAGGTTGTTTCCAGGTAGGGCACAAGTTGCAGAGAACTGTAGTTTACGTTACATCCACTGACACGCTGGTATGTAGGTGCCGCTTACTACTGACTGCTCTAAACACAATAAGTAGCCACTACATATTCCACTGTCATTGCTATACGGTAGCGTTCAAAGGAGTGTACAGTTCTCGGCGACTTGTGCCCTACCTGCCAACAATCCTCGAGCCGCCACTGACCACGCTCATAGTAAAACCCAACCGGACCACATCACGAATCAAAATTCTTTCACAAAACATCAGTGAATTTTGGCAGTTCTCATGGCAATTACTATTTACTTTATATGAAACTAGTTAGTACCCGCAACTTCGTTCGGGAGGTTTTCAATTTAATGTTTCTCTGAGTGATGCAAATTTTACCATTGCGCCAACTCGCTCGGTATCTTCGGGTAAAAAACAGAACGTTGCCGAAGAATGAAGTTCTCTCCAATAAGATAAGTATAAATTTGACCCCTTGCCGATTCTAGCTCTACTAGCGGTGGGAATTATATTTTGTCTAGCTAACAACATAAGGCGCTTTCGAAAACTCACCCGCCGGGGTAGGGTAGTTTATCTTAGTCACGTTACCAGATTTTGTCGATCACCGGGATTTTATGAACGCATGTAATGGTATTCAAGGTTATAAAAACATACATATATTATACCTGTTAAATATTTTGCTAAATGTAATGCCCACAGTATATTGTTTGCACGTTATTTTATTTATATTTAAATGTAATATTAATTTCGTGGCCATTTCTTCAATATTTTGAACACTGCGGAATCAGTTTTACTTTTTTCCGTTTTAAGTTATGTATCGGCCTACGGTTTATTTTGTTATCGTACTAAACGGCTACACTATAAAACGTAGTTTATAAATTTACCAGACGTGAGTATATGAGCGCTAAGAAAGTAGGTATGGTACAATAGTTTCCCAGACATCCATGGTAGCACTCCTCCACCTTTTTATAAAACAGTCAAATGTATACTGAAGTTACCAGACTTGTATTGTAACAAGTGTAAAAGTTTGCATGTTTACAATAAGGAAGTATATGGTAACTGTCCCATACTGCGTTTAGGTTAATTACTTCCGAAACATTTTACGAAGTTTTATACAGTGATACTTTCGTCTCTTTACCGTCACTTAGGCACGTTCTACAGTGAAACGGAAGCGTAAGAGAGCGGATACGCAACACGCAAACGAAACGAGCACACGGAGTGAAATACGTTTTCTATTCTACAATGCATGAAAACGCATTCGTAAACGTACGGTCTTGCAACCTATGAAACGAAAAATAAGGTATTTCTCGTGTAAATTTCCGACATTAGAAAAATTTGTTTCACTTTTATTTGTAGTTAAGTATGTTATAAATATTATTGCAAGGTTTGTACGTGTCTTCAATGGAAATATAAATGTTAACAGCCGCATCATTTTAACGTAGTAATTAACCAACAATATTTTACAACGCAACATTTTTTTTCGTATGTTTAATTATTGAAATGGTACTTCAGGAAAAGTGTTCCGTAGTATTTTAGTCACAAATAATAATTGTAAATACGGTGCACGGAGCCGTCTTTAATTGTTAACCGCGAAAACTCCACGTGTAAAAGGTTTGTAAACAAAGATGGTGGCGAAATATGAAATGCTCGATTGCTATTGGCTAAACGCAAGCACAGATACGTAAGAGTTCAGAGTTGACCAACTCTCTTGCGTTTCCGGATGCGTATCCGTGTCCGTTTACGTCCCATTGTAGAAGACACGCGGAGAGTTTTTCGTTTGCGTTTTCGTGATACGTATGCGCTTGCGTGTCACTGTAGAACGGGCCTTACCAGTGGTCTAGAACAGGGATTGTGAGGAGTTAATCGAGAGGCTGTAAGGTGGACACTCGAACACGGGTAAATATCACTCGTGTTACGTTTCGAAAACCTTAAACTGAAATGTTGGCTGACCTGCCCTACCCTCGTAAGCGTTGGAAAGCGTCTACTGAGCGTCGTAGCGTGTAGTAGAACCTTAGCCCGGGTAAGGTTAATTCTACCACAGGTTAGAAAGATCTGAGTTAAATGTTTGGCACAGGCACAGTTTCTGCCACTTTAGGGGCGTAGTGTCCAATCATAGAGATTGCGTGAATATAAAGTTATACATGAAGTTGGTGATTTAAAATCCTAATTTTTTTTACTTTAAAATTAAATTAAAAGACGTCTCTCTTTGCCAAGTCTAGTTAAATTTAATTTTACTATGGTTTCGTATTTTATTAGAACTGTTAACGATAGCAGCGCAGGTAGCGGAAGAATTTCTCCTTGTGCCAAACTCTTCCACAAAAAAAAAAAAAAAAAAAAAAAAACACGTTTTCTTTACAACCTAAATATACCATTTTAAACCACACGTTTTTGAAAGGCTGTATGGGAAATCTGCAAAACAACAAACCTAGTCAATGATATTAGCCAACTTTATAAACAAATATTTTCCCCAGTATGATGCATTTGTTAAGTGTAATCTGTTGTGCCGAAATTAAATGTACGAGATTACGGTTGCAGAGATTGTTCTTCAGAGATACTTTTCTCGAGAAAATGTTTTGCCTAGAAAGATGGCAAAAAGTATAGCCTAAGTTTGCTGTATTTTTTTATTTGATCAAATAGTCTTAGAGAAACAGATACTTTTAAATTGAATATTTTAGAGCTGAATTATGTACCATGCCTCTTATGAGCCAATGTCACTTATGTTGAAATTTTCTTAATTTCTTCATGATTCAAAAAGTAGCAAACTTTGTTTGGAAATAGTGCAGTTATCTCTTGACGTGTGGTAAATACTAAACAACTCCTATTTATTCCATTAATACAAACATAATTGTAAGAAGTAATGCTTTTATTAAGAGAAACTGCCGGTAATTCGTCACAACATTCATTTATTACCACGAAAGAAGAATGTTAACAAACGAGGTATCGTAGCGTCTTAAGGCCATGCTCTTTAGTTTCAATTTTTTTTTTAGCGGTATTATATTTTTACGCCTAAACGAGAGCAGATAACAAACATTATGTCTGGCAGTTTTGTTTTAAATCGTCTTCTCCATGTTGGCTGATTTTTTGTTTCAAGGCAGTAAATACTCTGGTTTTGGTTAGTTATGTAATTAACGAAATTTTTGTTAGTTAACTTGTTAGCCTAAACCGTAGAATTTCTTGCTTGGGGAAAATGAGCAATTATGGCAAAAACCATTTTAAACAGAACTGCGAGACGGAGTTTTGTTATCTGCTCTCGTTTAAGCCTCTAAGGTATTTTGCAGTGGTTTCGAAAATATTTTTTTTAACGCAAATTAATATATATATCAAAAATTCATCCTTACAGTTTTAAGACGTATATATCATCGTTTGTTTCTGAATTTTGCTGTCGTAATACACTGAACGGATTTTTAGATTTTTGGCCCTGAAATATCACATATTTTGTGGCCAAAAAAAGCCAAAATGAAGTAAAACTATTTTTTTGCTATCAAACGGTACCTTATTAAAAAAAACGCTCTGGCAAAATTGTGTACCATTTTCAAATTTTTTTCCAAGTATTTGGTTAAAAAATATTCGATTTATTTGCAATTGTTTGAAATAAATTAAAGATCATGGCCTTAATGTTAGCCCGGGTGAGTACGAGGTTAGGGTAGGCTTACTTGATGACGGTCTCCTTCATGTTATCCGCCGTGGCTGCGGGGAGGTGGTCTGGATTGTCTTGTGCGCGGACGACGGGACGCCGCGCGAACTGTTGCTGCTGCCTGGGTTTGCTGTACGACGCACAGCGGCTGGTCACGGACTGAGGCGACGGCGCGCCGTACCTCTGGTCATATCTCCCGCCGCCGCCTCTGGAGGAGGGGAAGTAGCTGGGAGGGGGCGGGCACGCTCCAGCCAACCCTCCCTCCACTCTCTCCGGAGAAGACTGGCTTTCCAAAACAAGCCGCCGCCAGACGCGTGCCGTCCATTGAGGTAAGACGTCTGTCTGGCGAAATGCAGCGACGTCTAAAACTTTAGGGATGCTTCTCCGAGCGACCCCTCCAAACACCTCCACCCTCTACCACCACGGGGTTGGTCTTCAGTCAAGGTTGATTCAACTGCAGGTTAGGTAGATAATCTGTAGAGGCACGAATATTTCGCGTATTAATCTGGTATCAGTATATAATTCTCAATCCTGTACACACTCCGGCCAAAGTCGAATATCCATTGGCTACTAACCGTACAGGTGGGTAGCCCCACGAATTACTTTTATTTACTACTGGCTTGCAACCTCCAAAGGCGTGTCAAAACAGCTGTCGTATAATCACGGAAGTTACAATCATATACAGGTTATCGGCGTTCAACCTGACCTACAATCAATACGTGAAATACTCGTGCCTGTAATAATCGGTGGAGATGGTGGTTTATCGCGGGAAAATTTGACTCTTTGCTGGATTTCAACGCACGCTCAGATTATTAAATTATTATTGGCTTTCTCTTGTACTTGGAGCTGTTGCCCAATTTAACTTAGCCAACAAGAATTTCGCTATTGTACTATTTGATGCTTGATGATGGTCTACAGACAGCTACATTGTGTCAGCCTACATCACCTAATCATATATGTTGCAAGAAACTACAGTGTTTTCAAGGGTATGTTGGCACAAAACATTTTCGCGATATACCGTCATCTCTAATAATCGAAAATCTGATGGACGAGTTTATCAAAAGAAACTTTCCGCCTCTGCGCTGGACTCGGCAAGGAGTCTGATAACCAGTGGCGTGGCGTGGAATTGTTGCAAAGTAAGCTGTACTTCGCGAAGTTCAAGAGTTGCCTTTTACAAGAGGCATCGCACTCGTGCCTCGCCACTACCGATAAGTAGGAACCCCTATTTTTCGCGAAAAAATTTTGCCCCAGTTTGTTTCAGTGCCTTACGTACACACCGGCAATCCTGCTTCATGGTTATTGGCAGCGAGTCTATGAAAAGAGTCGTTACTCATTTGAAAGAGCCAATTACAATAATGTTCCTGCAACATCACATGTCTGTGATTTGCCAAGGCTTGTGAGAGTTAAAATATCCAATCACTGACCATACGAAGCAGAACTGCAGATGTGTACGTAAGACATTGAAACAAAGTGGGGCAATATTCTTTTCGCGAAAAACAGGGATCCCTACCAATAGGCAACTCTTGAATTTGTACAGACGTCGCAAAATACAGCTTACCTTGCAACACACGCACGCCACGTCACTGCAAGAAAAGTCCAAAGAAAGTGTTTAAATAAAAATAATAGGATCGACTTATTAAATTTCTCGACCGTCAAACGTTCCCTCACAAACAGCAACTGAAGTATCGGTGGGTGGACTGTAAGATGCCGTTAACCAACGCCTGTGGTGGTATGCAACACGTCTGGCGCCACTACCTCAAGAGCCGCGATGGTCAAGCGGTCACTTCGCTTACCTCGCGCCCATGCGATCATGGTTCTATTCCAAGCAGAGTCTCTCTGGATTTTCATACGTTAGGGTCCTGCCGGAGGATGTCACTGGTCTGCGGAATTTCTCTGTGTTCTCCATCGGCTGTAAGTTATGTAAGCATAGATCTTGGTTTCCTGGTGCCAAATTCGTTTCAATCTCTTGCGCTAGCGACTTTAGTGGATAGAATTCAATATGTTCATTAACGTATTTTAAGCGGTGCCGCCTAATGCGTTTTAAAGTGTGTGGATTTTTTTTTACTATTCCACATGTGCCAATGTACGAGAAGAAAACACTTTGGACAATGGCCAGTGGTGATTCGAGGGTTGTTGGCAAGTAAGGTACAAGTTGCCGAGAACTGTACACTCCTGTGAACGCGCCGCCGTATACCAATAACCATGATATATCTACAGACTACATCGTCATTCCAATGGTAAAGTTGCGAATCTGAATTTTTTGATATACTGGCATTTTCATGTAAATTGCATTGTTGTTAATCAAAGCACACCACAGTAAAGTTACGAAAGTGTATCTCAACAACAGTCACTAGAATCGGCAATAGCAATTTTACGAAAGTGTGATATAAAGCATCTTCAGCCATGGTAAATTTGCGA
>PNEQ01081635.1:0-49466 GCA_003012365.1 Medauroidea extradentata | reverse complement strand
GTGGACATTTGCCTTGTTCCGGGTAACAGACCACCAACCAAGCGAGCTTGGGAAAACATGTCCCTCCACTGGGCCAACCAGACACCCAGCTTCTCAGGATCTGGAGCTTCGGGCCACTCGACACTCAACCGCAATGCCAGTTCACCAGGCCGGCACGCAAGCTAAGGGCGATAGGCCCGTACACTTCCAGTGGCAAGCAATACTGGCACGGCCGCCCACAAGGGGGGTACCGATTGTCTTCCGGTCATCCCGACCTGGAGCGACATAACACAACAGCCTGGAGCGCACCATTACGTGGAATCCAGACTGCGCAAGACTTTTCTCCCTGCTGAGGGCAGAACGGAGAGCTGGGGCCGGCCAACTACCCACGAGTTTTGGTGATGTAGAACCTTCACGTTGCTGTGGTAGGGCCAGCCAGCACCGCCATTCATTGTTTCGGGGCTTGTTGGTTTTTCCCCTTAATGCTGTTGACTGGAAGTGCTGCAGTCTGGCTCTGCGACTGGGGTTACTTAACATGCCAAGAACGTAGGAGCTTCAGTTACATGTTTTTTTTCTAATTAACGTAATTTTGATTTACAAATCCTCCTTGCTCCGCCGCCATCTTGTTGTATTACTACTATTTTTTAAAGGTATTAACAAATTAAGATACCCACTTCCTGATGTACTATCATATAAATAATTAATTTCTGAATTCATTATGTAATTGTTCCTGATTATTTACTATTAAATATTGTGTGCCATATAACCATAAGTTCTTTCAGTTTCTTACTAGCGTTCGCTCCTTTAATGTATGGAAACTAATAGCAATTAGGTAACCTTGGCCGGCACGAACCTACACTACACTACACCATCTTGTTTCCCCTGAGAATTCTAATATAAATATTAGAATGTGAAGGTCGTTCAGTTATCTGCGAGGCAATGAAGTTACCTGCACAAGTTTCCCTGGTTCTAGATTATGAAGAGTTAAGCGATTCCAGCAACAAACATAAGCGCCATTTTGTCTTTAACACACAATTAAATCCTTATGGTTTCATATCTAAATTGAATCGGTCATTTGAGAAACCCCACATGTCCAGAAATGTTAGTTTTGAGATATTCAAAGGAAACACTTTATTTTAAATTAGGTAACATATACAAATGTTCTATTACTGTTGTTTGTTATGGTAGTGGTTCTACAATTATTTTCTACAACAAGAGGCAAAAATATCAAAAATTGTGCCCTTAATAGCAAAATTAATATTCTGGACATAAGGGGTTTCTCAAAGGACTGACAAATAAATAAAGTATTCTCCTACTTATAATGTATTGAAAACATTATGACGCAAACACAACTAATAATATTTACACATAATGAGCTTTTACAACATAGTCAACCATTAATACAATGAAAAGAGAATTATGACATGCAGTAGAAAGTTTTCAATATTGGCCATGAAAATGTACAATGTAAATCTTGCATATTCCTGAGTGAATTCGATAGCGAAGCTTCAATTCTTGTATTGAAAAAGCCGAGCTGGAGTGTGTTACTGGGTGAGTTCGATAGTGAAACCTTACATCTTGAATTTAAAAATAAATACATCTAGCAAAACACAATGTTTATGTAATGTGCTCTATTTCTGGAGTTTCGGTTGTTGGCCACTGAAAGAGTTCTGCATAAAAGTCATTAACTATTTCAGGAGGAATAAATCTCTGCAGTTTCTTTACGTCTTCCATTTTCTTCTTGTTTATTGGTACACAACCTTCCATGTAAGCTAATTCTGTTGGCATGTCTGGCTTGTCACTGGAAGACTTTAATACGAACGTATGATCAACGAGTCCAGCAATGAATGGCAAAGCTCGAACTGTTCCAATATGGTCAGCAGAATAGACAAATTCCATAAATTTCGAGACATTGAAATGCTGTTTCTGATCTCGGGGCACACTCCTTGCACAAGACTCTGTCGATATGACATTCCTTCTATAAAATTTAGGCCACCAATGTTTGAAATTTTTTATGTCTTTGGACTCCACCATGTACACTGTAAATTTTCCAAGATTGACTGTACTCTGTGTAATGAGCTCTACATATTCTTTAGGTGTGTAAATGCGATCCGTTCGTTTAATTTTCCTTTTAATTACACTGAAATCTCTATCACAGGGTAAAAAAGAATGCCCTCTGATCGGGAAGTAATGGTGAATTGTCTGAAACCGACCTGTCTCTACAAGGGCCAACAAAAATCTCACAATAGTATTGTTCTTATTTTGGCCCCCCCGCTCCATCAGAAAACAGATGCAGATGTCTAACATTTGGGCTGATTTCATTAGTCATGTAATCTAGCAGAAAAGAACATAACTCGTTCGGTCCTTTCTTCGCTATTCCTTCATGGTAAATGTAAATTTTTGCACGCTGTGTTTTGATGTCATGTATGTTGAACACATTCATAGAGAGTTGCCGCAAATAAAACGTCTCCTGCACAGGAATTTCTGGCAATTGCATGTTCATCATAAAGTCCATACAAATACCAGCCACTTCACCATCTTCCAAACATTGATGTCTGACTGTCTCAATAGTTTTGTAAAATTTGTTGGCTCTTCTCTTGTGCACTAATAAGTCAGCTACATGAACCCGCTTAGCAACATCATTAATTGCTGGACTTTTAATTTTTACTGACAACTCTTCACACTGACAGCAAGTGTCTACTTGTGGTCTTCCTAACGCAATGCTGAAATTCTCTTGAAACACCTTCAAGTAAAATTTCTAGGTTACATCAACGTCTGGGTTTTTTATTTAAATAACTGCCACTTTTTTTTACGTTGAGTGAAGCACTGAGATAACGAAATGTTTGACTTGTGTAATGTGCTTCTTTTGTAGGGAAAGAAGCAATGTGATCTTCAATACACTTGATGACATGGCCCGGTTTTGTGTTCCCAGGGGTATTTTTACCTCTTGCATCCTTTGGTGATTTACCTTGAGACAACAAGTTGCAAAGTCGTCGAACACGATCACTAGAAATTCCATGAACAGAAATGAAAGCATTTTTACACACTTGTACTCTTCCACTTAACGTACTTATGGTGTATTTGAATGTGTGGGATTTAGGTTTTTCGCTTATGGCATCAGATGCATCAGCAGAACATCGTGGACGTTTCCGCTTGATTGGTTGGCACTCGATAAGACTTTGTAGATATGCGTCCTGTTCATTTTTTGTATCTAAGTCAATGAACTTCGTGTAGATCTGTAGCGATTCGTCTTCACAAACCCTCGAAGGAATGCATTTCCACTTGCACCTGGAACATTATTATTTAATTTGAAGTTTACTTTACTAATTTTTTCTTTTACTATTTTACACAGTAGTAGTGGAGTTTTACGGCCTTTTAACAGCTAAGGTCTTAAGAGCTGATGGGGGTGAATGTTGGATGGAGCAGCGCCAGAATGAAAGGTTAGGATGAGTGGGAGTACGCTGATAAAACTCGCCGAACAGCGACATTGAACGGCACGATTTCCAATTGCAAAAAAAACAGAGTGGCCCGGCCGGGGATTGAACCCGGATCGTCTTAGTGAAAGATGAGTGATCTAACTGCTCAGCCACCGCGGCCCCTACACAATACAAAAAAACATTTATTATCTGATGATAATAGTTCAATATTAATAGTTTTATATCTTTGTCTCAGTTTGTTATCTTTAAAACAAGAATAATACAATTATTTAATAATTTTTCCCTGTTAAATTAAATGATTATCAAGACTTATGATGTGAAAATATTGCACTGATACCAAAGGCCTGATTATTTGCGAAATGCTGCCTTATTGCCACAATAATGAACATGCACTTAAACACACTGGCTTTTTGAATGTTACAAATCGTTCATAACACTGCTTTATGAAGTGCTTGTAAGCAGTGCCATAAAAACTTTTGCCACAAATAAATCAGTTATGGGAAAGTTGGCCATATTTTTATTTGAAGTAAGTTTCCTAATATTAGAAGCATGACAGGTTCTTTAAAAACTTGTTATGAACACTATGAGTGCTATTATAACATGGTTATGTTACTTACTTGCATTCGTTTCCATTAGCCTTGGCTTCCACAACTTTACCTTTCCAATTCACATACTGCTCATTTTTAACTCTTGCCTTTTTTATCTTTTCACTTTTGTACTCGACCTTTTTCATACCCTTCTTCCTCTTGTTTTGATCATTTGTATCACTTTCATTACTACTTGAAGACATTTTGATAATTTATCAACACCATAGATTAATAGAGCACGCATTAGACGTTTATACTGGAGTTGCGACAACAGCAGGTACAGGTTGCAGCACCATATACCCTGAAAAATGCTGCAATCTGTTGGTCACAAAAGTAGTTAATTGAGAAACCCCTCATGTCCAGGACATGAGGGGTTTCTCAACGAACTGTTCATTTGAAGCCTTCAGTTTCTATTTTGTTTGTATTTGGAGATGTGTGGTTTCTCCGTGAACGGATGCGGCTTGCTTTTTTATATACGTTTCTGTATATAACTCCATTTTGCCAAAAATGGACATGTGGGGTTTCTCAAATGACCGATTCAATTGTAGTTATTTCAGAAGTATCGAAGTCAAATAATTTTCATTCTCATCTTTCATTTCTAAATCAATATTTTTAAGTTTATCTGTGTTTATTGGAAAAAATAATGGATACATAGGTTCATAATAAATTGTTTCACCAAATGATGAACTTGGGTTAAATGAATCAATAATGTCAGTTTCTCTACGATTATATTCATCATGTTTTGAAATTATTCCATCTGCCAAATTACAATGAATATTAATAGTTTCAAATTGAGTAATTTTAGGACTTCTGTCAGCATAATGTAATTATTTTTTCTAAAACGTTCATAAACCCCAACATTTTACCAATGAATAAGATTTATCAAACAGAAGATGAAGAACACATTTTACTTTCACCCTGCTCTTTATTTTGTTTGATTCAACAGACATGTTATTTTTTCTCACCAGCATATATCTATTTAAATTGACAAATTGTTTTTATAACTTTTTCAAGATCCTCCACTTTATGTTGACCAATTGTAATTACTATTTTTTTTCACTTCCATCAATTAATTATAACTTTTTATTTTCCTGTGTAGTGATATGTGTCAAATATGTCGTATAAAATTGAATTAAACCTACATAAAGTTCTTCCATTTCTAAAGGATAATGAAGTATTTTATTTAAAATTGATTTTTTACCTGACTACTTTAAAATGTTACTCATTTATTAAAAGAAATTTATATTATAAATAAAATGAGTACTAAGACTAAAAAGACAGATTGGGATAATAAAAATAAGGATTCCTGACCAAATTATTTCAACAGAACATCGTGGAGAATTATTACCAAATAATATAAGTTGTTTAGTTCTTGGCTCAAGTAACTGTGGTAAAACTACACTTATGATATATATTTTTATGTATGCTCCAGGATAATTAGATTTCGGAATTTTATATGTATGTTCTAAAAGTTTAAATCAACCAAAACATATTGCTTTAAGAGAAGATACTAATGCAGCAGTTAAAATAATTAAAGAGCCAACAGCACATTTCTTCTTCAAATGAAGAAGTGGTTGATGTGGATGAATGTTGTGAAGATTCAATTTTTGTTTTTGATGATGTTATTCTAGATAATCAAGGCCTGATAAGAGATTATTTTACTCGAAGAAGACATAAAAATATTGATTGTTTTTATTTAGCACAAACTTACTCAAAAGTACCAAAACAACTAATAACAGATAATGCTAATTTACTTTGTATATTTAGACAAGATGATACAAATCTTAAACATATTCATAGCGATTTTGTTGGTGGTGATATATCATTTGAAAAATATAGAGAAGTTTGTTCTAAATGTTGGGATAAAGAATATGGTTTTATTACGGTAGATGTTATTACCCGTAAGTTAAATGAAGGTAAACATCGCAACAAAATTAAATACTTAATAAAAAATGTTCAAGCGAATGTATACTTAGTTTTCATTTCAATATGAACAGTTGTTCCTTCTGGCACGTTACGCATCTGCGAAATTTAAAATATATTTTATCATCTTCCAATACACCAAAATATAAATCTTTGACAAAATTATAATATTTTGAATCTACATCAACTCGCAATTTCCTGAACACATTTCCAAAGTTATCCGTTATTTATTAATAAAGAAATTATATTTGAAAATTTAAAATTATGAGATAGATGGTCTAGTACAATAACACATAAATTACCGCAAATAACTTCAACAAAAGATTGTAGTCTATCATCATATTATATTGTTTCACCATTAAGATATTCAACTAATTTCACAGACGGATTACCACCAAAAGAATAAAAAAAAATATGTTATTATTTTCTCTCCAAAAACAAACCCAATGAGTTCCAGAGATTTCCAAAACATCTAAATTAACTATTCCACATTCAAATATATGCGGAGACTTAGATAATTCATCATTCATAAATACACCTCGAAAATGTTTAGTTTTTAATTTTTTAATTACTTTTCAATATCATAATTAGTAAGTGTACTTATTTTTTTCTGAAAAGTTTTAAATACCTTTCCCTAGTTTTTCATTTCCAAATTATGTCTATGTTCGCCTTCTAATTCTTGATCCTTCTTTTAACATTAACTACAGATGTTGGAATATATGAAGCTCCACCAATCAAGGCTCCAAGTGCTGATAATGCACCAAAAAGTATTGATAAAAACCCACCTTCATTCAAACCATTTCCAGATTTTATTTCGTTCGATATTTTTTTATGTTGTGGCATAGAGAAAGTTATATAGTCATTCCTTCACCTTCTTTTTACTTTTAATTTTTACGATCAAGTTGATATTTTGTTAAAAAAGAATCTATACTTAAATTTTTAAGATCATCGGCAGACAATTGATACACAATATTGTAAACCTTCATTTATATAAAACATATTAAAATTATATAAAAATTAAATATGATTGTAAAACAATTATTAATATTTTATTTTTTTCCCCAACATGCATTGTTGATCCAGTAAGACCAGCCCACATTCTTTCACTTAAATCTACATCTGGAGCAAAAACTCTTTTAAAAGCTTTCTTTTCTAGTTCCTTATCTGATATATGTGTCGGTCTAAATTTTTATGATGATGATAAGCATTATCATGTTCCATTGCAGAATTTATATAATGGATTTATAGGTTTACTTCCTTGTTCTAATCTTTCATTCAATTCAGTTCCAGGACCCAAAAAGTTATAACCAGGTGCATGCTATTAGAAAGGTAAAGAATTAGTTACTTCATTTAACAAACCTTTCCTATGATGTTCTGATTCCCAAAAATATGGAGGAATAGTATTTAGTATTCTTATAAGATATGGAATTCCTTAAGGATTATTTACAACAAAATCACGAAATTTATTATTTAACATATAAATTATTCCAACTTTTTCATTAAAACAGTTCTTATACCCTGCACTTTCTTCACCGTACATAACTAAAAGCCTGTAAATAAGTTTTCTAACATCATCCATCCAAATATATTCATTTGAAAGGATATTATATATTTTAATACCTTTTATAGATTTTGGTTTCTGTTTAATTCTTTCATAAATTGGATTAACTATATTTTTCTATTTGTAATTTCCACTTGATTTTGGTGTTCCAGAGTTGAGATCATTTCTTGAAAAAATTGCATTCGTATCTTTCAAAATTTGTTTATATTTTTCATAATCATCGTCTGTGTAAATTTGTTTCTTGAACATCTTTACGAGTTAACAATTTCAACAAACCATCAGTTCCAACATATAGTTTACCTATAATGATAAATTTGTCTTCATTAAATTATTATTCACTATCACCAATATATCTGTAACTTCCTTCAGGTCTTAAACAAAAAACAGAATCATTACAATTGTTCACAAATTCAGTCACATTTCCGCCAATAAAAGTTGTTCTATAGTTAGTTAATGAAATTGTATCCTTTTCTAAATGTTTAAATGCTTCAGAGTGTTTTTTTAAACAGTACACTTTCAAAAGATGTTTTTGAAGGTGTTGGTGGATAACCTAAATTTTTAACAGAAATTTAAACAATTTCATTGATTAAATCCTTAATCTTATTAGTAACTTTCTCTATTTTTTGCCTATATTATAAATTGCTTCAATCATTGGTTGTTCTTGTATTTTTTCCTTTAGTTTCTTGCGTTGTTTGGATTCCTTAAATTTTTCAATTAAGGGTCATATTCTTAGTAAATTATCTCTAGCATGTATTTCTGTAACCATTCATGTAGAAAAAATTTATAATAAAAAAATTAATGTTCAAACAGTTCAAACACATAAAACACTTGTTCTAACACCCAAAACACCTGTTCAAACATCCAAAAAACAAATGTTTAAACAGCTGTTCAAAAATTACATTTTAACATCAATAAATGAGTGTTAATAATTTAAAAACTTATTGTCTCAAATGTAAAAAACATACACCAAGTGATATTTCTTATGAACAAACAGATAAATGAAAATATTTAATTAAATGTATTTGTAGATCTTGTGGTGTTAAATAAACTATATTAATTGGTGGGGGAAATAAAGAAAAAATTGCTTACGAAATTCATAAAAACACAAAAAAAAATTATTCTAGAAGAACTGTTTTATCTTTCGGAATTGATGGTCTTTGGCAAGCGGATTTAGTCAAAACGGATTCTGGTTCATTAAATGGAATTTTAAAAATTAACGAAGTTTTTCAATATATGTCAAATATGATTGATGTTTTTTCCAAATTATCTTGGGCAATTCCAGTTAAAGATAAATCTGGTGAAAATTTAACTTTATAATTTAAAAGTATTCTAAATTCTCACTAACCCTATCATTTACAAACTGATAATTGAAAATTATTTTGTAACAAATCACTTCAAGCAATAATCAATTAATCATAATAATATAACAAATTATTCAACATTTAGTGATAAAAAAGCTAGTTAGTGTAGTTGAGAGATCTAACAAAACTTTAATATAAAAAAAATTTGGAAAATATTGACTTCGAACTTATAAATTGATAGATATATTACCAAAATTAATAAATGATTACAATAATTCCGTTCACAGAAAGGTCGGAATGATACCAATCGATGCAAATAAAGAGATCGAAGGTTCAATTTTATTTAATAAGTATGAACTACCTAGGAATACCACTTAAGCAAGCGACAGCCGAAGCAGTCTTTTGACTGGGTCAAAATTTCTTATTGGAAATAAAATTCGAATAAATACAGCTAAAAATTTATTTGAAAAGATTGAGACACTAAAATGGTCTACAGAAGTGTTTCGAATTTCTGAAATATTATACACAAATCCAATAACATACAGAATTAAGGACTTACAAAATGAATTCATTTAAGGCACTTTTTATGAACAAGAATTATTAAAAACTAAATATGATAAAGATTACTTGGTTGAAAAAGTTTTGCGTAAGAAAGGTGATAAAGTTTTAGTTAAATTGTTAGGTTTTGATAACAGCCAAAATTCGTGAATAAATAAAAATAACTTTTTTAATACTTTTTTTTTCTATATTAATGAGCGAGAAAATAATCGAGAATTACGAACGCCAAACGGTTCCCCCACCTGATCAAACAAAGTTTAATTTAAATGAATACAATAAGAAAATACAATTTTAAATTCCTATTGGTGATTCATTTTCATGTCAAAATGAAGCTTACGTTAATTTTCAATTTATGGTCACAATGCAAAATAAAAATTAAGGTCATGAAAAATCTTCAACATCTGACCTCTGCGAGAATTTCTTCCCATACTTATTTTAAAATATCAAAATTTCTAAACGTGGAAATATTATTGACACCATTGGCAATCCTGGAATGACATCCACAATAATGCATTCACTGTTAAACACAACCAGCGACTGATTTATTTTCAAAATGTAATATATTTTTATTCCATTAATCTACATCATCATCATTTGAAACCACCAAAAGTTAAATATTGACTCATTGCCCAACTGTATAAATTATTACCATCTAAATATTCAAGATTAGTATTTTCAATTTTAAAACCATAATATTTAATATATTTATTATTTGCTTTCGTATATAATTTACAACATTGTCAAATACCACCTCTAATTCCTTTTTCAATCATTCATATTTTATCATAATCATTCAATAATTCTAATTCTGTTTTTTAATATTTTAACATTGCGTCCCAAGATAAACCCGGTGCAGAAAAATACCAAGAAGGGTCTAATTTATAGGTTTTATACAAACATCTCTAAAATTTTCAATTATATCAGCTAGCAATAAATCATCAATTTTGTTATATAATTCTGTATATTCACATAGATATTTAATGATAATTTTTTTTCAAACTGTTTGAGCAAATCCATAATCTTCATCAGAAATATCAGTATTTTTAAAATTATTGTAAAATTTTTCTTTGGACGGCAATTCTGTTTCACTAAATTCTCTTCAGCATCCATATAATCATAAGGATAAACACTTTTTTCAGTAACTAAATTCACGTTCTTCTGAAAAATATTTTGAAGTTTCTCTAAATTGTTCTGTAGAAAGAATTTTTGGTAGTGAATTTAAACTGGAAACAATATATTTAAATGTGTCAATAAATCTTAATTTTAATCCTTCATCTACATGTTTTGTAAATTAAATATGTATATTTGTTTCGTTGTTTGGAATAAAATCAATTCTATTTTCATTTTCAAATTTTTCAGTCATTAATAAATAAATGAGTATCATATCCTGATAAATTATGAATGTTAACAGGAATAAATTTTAGATTTTAATAATTTAAATTACAATTTTTATGTGCTGCACCACAAAATTTTCCAGTTAAATGATCATGATACGTTACTGAATCTTTAAGTAGTTTACCTTTAATAATATTATTTAAAGGTTTTTCACAAATATGGCAATCTGCTGTTGCTAAATATTTTTTTCTTTCTTCAAAAGTTAATGGAATCATTGGTATTTTAAGATCATATACTTTTTAATCTCTTTAGATTCAATTTAACTTTAAGACATTTTATCCTTTATAGAATACTGGAGGTTTATAATTTTTATATTCATATTCTATATAGTAACAAAAACTTATTGGTTCGTGTTTTTGATAATTTTTCTAAATAATTTTTCAGGATTTGGTTTACAAGTGTCCATTTTATTTAACAAACATTCAAAATCAGCATAAATAGCAAAAAGGACTGTTAAATAATTATTGTAATTTAAAAATATGATATTTGCAAAATTTTTCACGTTTATGTAATTGTTCTTCAAATGAAAAATATAATAAACGTCTGTTACAAAGACACATTTTTTCTGTTTTTTTTTTTTTTTAAATTTGTGACCTAATTAGTCTAGAATGATATTTTATCCAACAATGGTGATCATTATTTTAATTTTTAATATTTAAAAGATCAACATGTCTATTGGTTTTCTTTTCTATAATTTTTAATGGATAAAATGTATAACCAATTACCTCACCTTTTTCTTATATTTCTTCATAAGCATAAACAATAATATTTGAAATATTAGTTCTCTTTACGAATAAATGAAATTCACCAAATTTCATTGGAAATTCTAAATCTATAAGTGCTACGTCAAATTCACTTTCATTTTTTTATAGTAATTAACTGTTTGTGGACCTTTCTCTACAAGATAAATAGCTGATAAATCAATCCATAAATATCATATTTGATCGTCATTTTTAACATTAATAACTGCTTTTTTCTGTTTAATTTTTATGGGTAAATCAACTTAAGAACAACCTTTAATGGGTTGTATTTATTTATTCTTAACTCTAAATGTTTTATTGTATTTAACATTTCATAATATTCTTTTAAATCAGTTGATTTAAAGTAATTTAATTTTTAGTTTTAAACAATGCATCGTGAAATTCTGTTTCATATAAATCATTTTATTACCTTTCGTGTGTATAGAGCAGGAAATCATATATTTACTTTTAAATTATTTTCCTGAAGTTGTTCGTTTATTATATCTATTACAATTTGTTTTACACCATTAAGAATTATTGAAGGATCTACTTCTCCATCTGTGCAGTTAATATAATAAGTTTTCAATCTTTCTTCAAATGATTCTTCAGTTTCATTTATTTCATATTCAGCAAATTCTTCAATTTTAATTTTTCTAATCTGTTGCTTTTATATGTATTTTACCTCTCTCGTGATTTTTTTTTATATAATTTATCATATTATTTCCACAAATTTCACATTTAACCATATCTTTTTCGCGTTTAGTTTTGGACTAATTTTTGACGTGACAACGTCTTATAATTCGATAGAGCCGGCTGCACGCACGAAAAAACATGACTCATGCGGCGTTACCTCGCTCTGAGGCGTTCCATGTAAGGCTTGAAGTGCAAGCAAGAGCGCGGAACGAGCGACAAAGAAGTACAATCGGCCTTTGCGTTCGGCAGCGTTCGACATCCGTCTCTCTCCTACTTGAGTGAGCGATGCGTCTGCGTGGAGTAAAAACTATTAAATTGTAAAAAAAAAAAATTACATAATTGTATTTATGCGTACAAATAAATATAACTTGATCAATTTCATTGTGATTTCCAATTACTTCCATCTCTATATACATCCAAATCTATTAAACAAATGAAATTATAATTTTCTTTTGAAAAATGATACCATTCCATCAGTATTTTCTTAAGACGTTGTCACGTTCAACTATCGTCAGTAAACCGACTTTACAGACAACCAATTTTTTTTATTTATTTTTTTGTTCATCTTTTTGGATTACTTTATTTAACTAATGGAAGTTAACATTTATGAATTCTACTTTTTCCATAACTTTTTATACTGTTTTGTTTATATTCAACATTACATATTTTAAAAATAACTTTTATATTATCTTTATGTTTATTAGTTGTGAAATGTTCGCGAAAAGGTTTATAACAAGTTTGACAAACATTACATTTAACTTGTGTTTCACGAACTTTTCTACTTGCCCTTTTAATAATACCATTTTGGAATTTATATATATCCCAAGCTTTTCAATAAAAAACATTTATATTTCTTTGCCTTAATGAACTTGTGCGTTCGTTCTCCATTTTTGGTCTTCATTTAAGGAAAAAATTTAATAGACTTTTTAGTAAATAAAATATTAATGCTATAAAATTATTTATTAAGGTTTGTTTTCTTTTAAATCTTTATGAAATGGTAACTCTAAATGTTATTTCATTTATGCTTTTGTAATTTTTTTATCACATAATCCACAAGACAATTTTTAACATCATATCAATACTTATTTTTCTACATGAACAACAAGTATAACTTATGCCATATTTAAAATTTATATTTTTCGAAATGTCAGAATGAGTCTTAAAAATTTTACGAATAGAACATTTTCTAGTTCTAACTTCAGGTTCATCAACATGATTATGCTTTTTTGTTTTTAAATTATTTTTCATACCTGATTTTGCTATTTGTTTACCACATAATTCACAAGGTATTTTTTCCAACAATTTAGCATTTTCTAATTTTTTACAGCAAAAACAATAATATACTATACCATGTTTATTGTTTTATTATTTTTTTTGGAAATTTAGAATATGATTTAACAATTTTGCAAAGTGAATATATTCTAGTAATATTTTTTTTCCTGTCGGATCCATTTTTTCTCTAGTTTCTTGTCTCTATTTATAATGAAAAATTTAATTAGAGTTAAAAAAAATTAAGTTTTTTCCCCTTATTTTAATTTTTAAATGTTTTTTCATGGTAAGATTTTTAAAAATTTTAAACTCACCTTTTCTGCCTCAAAATTGAATTTGCGCTAGAACACATATTTTCGATCTACTAAAAATAAACTAAAAGTATAAGGTCAGTAAAAATAACCAAGCGAATAAACGAAGAGGACTGAGAAAACTCAGACCACCAAATTAAGACAGCACATACAAAATCTAAGGCACACAAAACAAGATGACCAAAACAGCAACTCACAAATACTAGTTTAAACGAACCAACGATGGAAACACAGTAGCTATCGAATAGTTACGAATGGGTCGTCTGAGAATTTTCACTGTGGTTAGACTGGGTCTTACCAATTGTGATTGTGCTTGAAAGAAAACTGCGTTGTAAACGTACTGTACATTTTCCTGTAGTGTTGCAAAATTTTATATACAATTTTTTTTGCAAAGAATAGGCTACAATTATTTTTCAAGTAATGTGTTACATTTATCATAAAAGGTTTTGTGTAACATCCTATTATTTGTATTGTTGCATTTGCCTATGTTAGTAATACCAGTGTGTTTAAATAGACGCGGCGCTCAGCAAAGACTATACGCAACTCTTATTGGTCTTATTTCAGGCAGTCAAGTGATCATAGATCATAGCATTGTCGGATATAATGCAATAATAACGCTACCTATGTACAGTGACCACGCTTCGCCGGTGATATATATTAATATACTGAAAATGGAAGTAATATGAATGACAAAATAAGATGAAATCATAAATTTTTTGTTAAGATTGGAGAGCAATAAAAATGTTATTCGAAGACTTATTTTAAACCCTGAATGGAACGTCGTCATTTGTGTCGGTCTAGAAAGTTTCACATTAACGCGTACCAATGAGTACCGTCATAAATGTCACGTGGTTTTGTGGACAAAATCATTAAGTTTCTTTTATTTGACTTACGTTTTCAATTGGCTTATCACATTTAATATATTTCTTAAGAATACCTGTGTTTTGGTATAGGAATATGTTGTTACAAAGGCTAATATGTTTTGGTTCTTAAGACATACCTCAGATCTGAACTATCAAAGTTTTTTTTTTTTGCGAATAATCCTTCATAGCACTGCAATCGTAGTAAAACCGAAATGAATGTGATGTTTGTGCGTTGGTAGTGCGCAGTCGCAGTTTACCTGGAGCTGGTGAAGTAGCGATCCTCGTCTAGGACACTGTTGATGGCAGTTTCTCGGAGAGCGCCGCCCGCCGCGGCGTACGAAGATGCTAAGTATGACTGTGAAGGATCCCACTCGGCGCGACGTCCCATGTCGTTTATCGATTCGTACTCATATGCCTTGTACGGTGGCTTCAGAGACGGGTGAGAGTAATTTAAATATCCCTGTAAACATAAGCACCGTACAGAAATATACATTTCCTGGGTAAATGACTATAATAGTTGCTACATTTTTAAATGTTATTGTTTGCGTTAGTAATAAATAGTTGGCAAAGTGCTGTAAACTAGGTATAGTTTGTAACCGTACGGTAAATCTACACTACCAGAAATATAACATGGGGACATAAATTTAAGCTGTTATGTACTTTTTTGTCTGAACCAAAACGGAATTAATCCACACCTTTATGTTTTGCTAATGTACTAACGCTGGTGCAAATTATATCTAGATTATGGTGCATACTTTTTTCGGAGCTTAGAGAGTACAGATATTGTATGTATTAAAATAAAATTATCGTGTATTTGTATTGTTACCTATAAGTACGCAAATACGGTACAAATTTAAATTCTGGAACTGCATAAGAATATTTTCTGTTAAATTTAACATTATACATAGCGCTGCAGCATTTGGTTTCTTGTAGCATTGGTAATCAGCGTGAAGGTTTGCAGTCACCCTCGCACTGTGTTATTCGAAACGGAAGATAGTTTACTTGAAATTTGTTATGCTATAGTACACTAGTTCTAAATGTTTGACAATAAATAAATATGTGTGTGCTCTGATATTCCTGCCTAGCACAATTGTTCAGAAATCGTTTACAGTATATCATTAAAAAATTATTTTTTGTAAGGTTACTCACATGTTTTTATTGTTCTTGCTCTGTCGGATCGTTTGAACGATAATTAACAATTTTCATTGACGTACGCCATTGCACACGAAACTTTTGCTGACAACAGATAATAATTGCTTTTCTTGGTTTTATTATAAGATGCCTACGACTCAGCAATATTCACCCGCAAGGGCATACGGCCATGGAATCGGTTCAGTTTAAAACTTTAAAGTGCTCTTCCTTCTCTCGTATTGCTAATGATCACATGACTGTTAGTGTAAAGCTCGTCCTATTTGGGTGGCGGCCATAGTAAATATCTTTCACAATGCCAAATTATGCCAAATACATTATCCTTCTTCAAAATGTTATAAATAATCAGTTAAGAAAATTATTTGAAATTAATTTCTAAAGCTATAATCAGTTACTTCCTTATAAAAATCCAGGAAATTGTTAAAATTTTACGTAGGAAAAATAATTCATAAATAACGTTAAGGAAACCCTCCCGTAAAGATTCCTTAAAGACTCAATTGTTAAGTCGTTCGGTATCCAAACATATGCTGTAAATTTCAAACTCCAATACAGCTCTCTCTATACATAATATGTATTATACATACTATATTCAAAACCAGACGTTCTATGTCATATTGACTTGTGACACAGAAACATAAGGTCGCAGACAGGTCGTCAGTTCTGAAGGGAGGGTAGGGGGGGGGGGGAAGCATACCAACTTGAGAATTTTTATAACATAATAAGGGGACACTGATAACACGCCTTGAAGCGGAAGGGGAGGGGCAGTTCCTTACCAGGAAAAATGTATGTTTTAATGTGAAAGATTATGCAATTTAAGCCGTTTATGTATTGAGAATATAACACAGCTAATTTTATCTTCGAGCAGTGTGTTTTCATTTGGGAGGGGGAAAATATATCCTGATTTATCCCCTAGGCTACGCCCTGGCACGGAACACTCGTAGATATTTCTTAGCAGACTTCTGCGCGTGAAGCAGATTCCTTTAAGTTCGTTACCAAAGAGTTTCAATTCCTTATTTTGAGGGTGGCAATGAGTACACATACTAATATGAAAATATGTTGACATACATTACAATCTTTAAATATTCACGCAGTTTAGTTTAGCTTAACGATTAAACAAAAGAATCTTAAGCATATGCATTATTATATAATTTAAATTACGACTTTTAAATGTAGAAAATACAGACAATGACTTTTATGTCAAACAAAATATCGTTTAAAACACTTATTTAAATTTTTCACATACATGCGTGGTACTTCCCGTTTCCGAGCAGGAATATGCCATTACAAATTTACACGGATATAGTACACCTACATCAAATAAGCGTTATTCTGATCAGAAAAATACTACTGTCCTCAGGACCTGATAAGTGATGCAATCGTAGGAATATAATGTCTATATCTGCTGTCCGGGTACTTTAGAGGTGGCCTTCAATTGGGAGTGAGGCTGCTTATTTGTACTCAACTGTTAAACAATTATTTCAGCTAATGGTTTGTTTACTCTAGCAGCAATTACACTCAATTGTCTGTAACTTAGAAATAGCACACATCATTGCATCGAATTGGTTATAACGTTCTTCCGGTACCTGGGATGACCATTGGTTTGGAAAACATTAAGTACGTCCAAAATTATTATTTAATGTTTTTTAATTGTTTTTAGACATTGTAAAATTGTCTCTCATAGAAACATTTATTTTAGTATGGCACACTCGACAAACAAAGTGCTGATATTAAGGATTTGATTGCTTATTGCGGTAACTAGATACGCCTATAAATAACGGCCTTAGTAGTATAGTACAGTTCCTTCAATTGCAGGAGCCTAGGAGCCGGATCACCAGACCTGGTCTGTATTTGTCTCATAATTTTTCGTATATGGTCTACCCACCATCTTGGTTACAGTCAGTTGTCTTGATTTCTAGCTACCCTCATTGGCTCCACCCTCCATATTGTTTTTTGTATTACTTACATAGTTGCCCTCTAGGTAGGGCTGCCAGTAGTTACTGATCATCTCCTATGTGGCGTTTATATATTGTGACTTTGGTACCGAGTCTTTCCACCAGGACAGCGAGTAGCTATACCAATAGTCTAGGTTCCAGTGTCATCTGCTAGGTAGCATTGTTGTATGAACTAACTGTTAAGTCCATCTCCATTTCCAAGTCTCACCGTTAGGAGAGCTACCTCACTTAACCCAAACTAATCCAGCCTAACCCATGTGCGGTGCCTGCGGTGCTAATTGTGTTGCCAGCTGTGATAATTGCGGTGTGTGCGGTGCTATGTGCGAAGCTTGCGGAGTGAGCATAGTTATGTACGGAGCAGGCATAGTTGTGTGCAGAGCGAGTGAAGTTGTGAGCGGAGTGGGCATAGTAGCGTGCGGAGCGGGCATAGTCGTGTGTGGAGCTGGCATAAAAAATATTTGTGATTGCTGGTTATGTTGTGGTTGAGGTTCTTGTTTTATCCTCCTATCATGTCACATGTCTTACCTTGCCTCCATTCTTCCATTGACCTAGCTTTTTTTACCCCTTGTATGTATGTCTTGTATTACATTTAAACTTGTGTACTACTTTTAAGTATTTTTGTCACTCTCTCCACCCTACTCTCTCTCTTGCCCCACTATCCTCTCTCTCTCCTACTCCACCCTCATTTCTCCTGCCCTCACTCCTCTCTCTTTTTTTACCAACTTCTCTGTCCACACTCTTCTCTCCCTCCAAACTCTCTCTCTCTCTCTCTCTCTCTCTCTCCATGATGGATTTTGTGCATTACTGTTTGGATTTCTGAGTTAGACCTCCAAATATATTTTTTTTGTTTTGAATATTTGGTTTGATTTATTTTCTTGTTCATTGAACTTTAGTATGTGGTTTCTAGTGTCGCACAGAAACTATTAGTACTTTGGTTTAATACATTTTCTTGTATGTAGATAATTGTGTACAGTATGTTATTTATTTGATTGTTTTGCCTGTTTATAAACTTATCTTACATGACCTAACCTCCTACCAAGTCACATGTCAAACCTTGTTTCTGTTCTTTCTTTAATCTAACACATGTTTTCCCTTGTATGTATGTCACATATTACTTTTTTAATCTAGTGTACTGCTTTTAAGTATTTTTTGTCACCTTACCCATCCTATCTGTCTCTCTCTCTACCCTCCTGTTTCTTGCAGTAACTCCTCATTTTGTGTCACTTATTGTAGTACTACAATTTTTGTACTCATTAATTTTGCCTTGGGAAACTTATTTGCAAAAAATGCTACCCCACATATATATTTAAGAATTTTATTGTGTAAATTTATTATTTTGTATACATTTCTATTCAGTAACATTTTCGAAGGCATTATGAAAGATCGAGTATACTGTATATCGGTAAAGTTCCTCAACGATGAGGTAATGTTGATTAAACAGTTTGGTGTTGTAGTCTTGACAAGTCTCGTGATTTCTTCGCTAGCCTTCTCGCTACAGCTAATTCTTGTAGCTGCTAGTAGTGTACCAAGCCTCTCTTCATTGCAGTATTCTGGCAGTAAGGGTGTTGCAATAGGTAAAAGACTTTGTCTAATAATGTCAGTTTAGCTTATTGTGCGGAGCTTCTAGGTGTAGTCAGGATACAAAACACTGTCAGGAGAGATATTTCATCATGTTACTAATGCTCAGTACATTTTTGCTAAGGAAATAGTACGATACAGTGATAAACTCTAAATAGAATCTTTACAATGATCGCATCTTACAGTTATTCAGAGTAAATAGGTGGTAGAGTGATTAATCCATCTTCGCACACACATCACTTGTCGTCTAGCCAAATAAGCGCCAATTTGTTGCTACACACATATATTGTTGCTTCTTCTGTGATCTTATACTATGTACAGTTACACGCGTAGCCTTCTCTCTGTTCAGAGCATTGATGTAGACCAGGAAGGTAATTTTCTTTTTGATCATACAATTCTTGATGCCTTTAGACTTTTCACATACAATATTACAGTTCTTGTAGGTATACATATTTGCACTCAATCCTACAAACTCAGTCTTCTTTAAATTTGCCTATAAACATTTTGTTTTGAGCCGAGTAGCATGAATGGTCGACAGGATAGACTGATGTATAGAATTCATTCTGAAAATCAGGATCGGTGAACATGCCTTGGTAAAAGTTACCTGTCTGTATTTCTTAGATGAAACTGTTGGTGTCCTTGTAAGCCAACAGCAAGTCATCACCGAACTTAGCCTTCTTTATATCATATTGTAATCGGTAAATTTGCTTCTTTGACAGGTCAAGTACAGCAAGGCCGGCCTAAATGGGCTTGTCGGAAAATATTGTTTCATGCTCATGTTTTACAAGCGACAGGTATTCTGAGTAAATTATTCTGTTTTTGAAGTCATGTATAGTAACTAGTTTCTTGAGTCGCCTTTTATTACACACAAGACTCATTCTTTGTCTGTTGCACTTGTTTTCCAGGAGCATCCCATAGACTGCATTATTGGCCAACTTGTACAAGTCCTTCTCAAACTCATTTGCTGCTGCATATCTAGCTGTATTTAGCTGGATTCATGGCTCTAGCCAGGCAATCTCTTAAACTCCAACACACTGAATTTTGGTTACCTTAAGACCATGACTAACAGCTCGTTTGAGCATAATATTGTGAGCGATATAATTCTTCTTATCTACCAATGTAGTCATCAATTTCTTCTGTGATGATTCCGGAGGACAATCGTTTATCGGCAGGAATGGCAGATCTTTGTGTTCCTTGTATAGTTCAGGAGAATGCATTACTTCACATTCAATGATGTATCTCACAGGGGAGGTGTCCGCCACATTCATGTTTTCTTGGCCTGTACCTGACCATTTGAAATTTCTTATAGGGGAAACTGATTCATAGACCAACCATATATGTTAATTAGCATTCGTGTAGATAAGTTTCTGGCTACACAGGATCGTATTACTCACCATAATCCTTGTTAGAAACACAGTGTCGCTTCACACACTGGGCCACCCCCCTCGAATGCCTCTCTCGAGGAACAAGTACTTGTTATACTCTGTCCGAAGTTCGAGCTTCGCTGCTGTGAGCACCGAATTCATATCCAGGTAAACTTATGTTATGCATACAGTCCAGTCCATAAGTTTCTAGGCAGAGGCTGCGAAAGTTTTCCAATATATCTGCGAGTAGGAGAACATTTGTTTTCAAGTACATGACTGAGTAATTTTTCAGAGTTTTGCAAGCGAATTTCTCTAACACAGCCTGTGTTTGTTTTTAGTCTGTATCATTAATGTGCGTATCAGTCAGTCGATTGTAGAACTTCTCCTTTGTTGGTAGCTCTGTCTTTACTAATCTTCCGATACTGTCGATGTAGTCGTAGGGAAACACTCCCTTCCTTATTACTAGTTCAAATTCGTCAGTACTAAACAATTTCATACTGTTGCAGAATCTCATTGCAGGCAGATTTCCTGCTAATGCCACTTGACTGCTAGCCATGAAACGAAAACTGTCGATAAATTGTATGGTGAATTTGTCACCGAGTGATTTTCCAAATGTAATAATTTTTTCTTCGTTGTGTGGGATGATGGTAATGTCCTTGCTGTCGTATGCCAGTTCTCTGAAGATAACATGTTCATCATTTGCTAAATTGTGAAGAAAATACAGGAAGTTTCTTCGGATGTCTTCTGAGCAAGTTACATTGGTTACAGGCCATGCCAACGTACTTTCCAATAAAGTGAATATGGTCTCGCACCTATAAATTGCTTTTACTGAAGATCCCACCACAGTAACAACACATGTTGACCTGGAGATATGTGGCATTTTGTGCAGGTTTTAGTGACAGCATCTTTAATGAAGTGTCATAGATCATCTTTACCTTCCTACCTATACCAACAATTTTCTCTAAAAATATCTTTGGTGCATCCGATCCTGCATAAATGATAGGTTCTCGAGGCAGTTGCATCGTCAATGCTGCTGGTACGACACCATTGTCAATTTGCACAAAAATACAGAAGCTATATGCTTCATGCTTCTGGTATGCCCTTGTAAATGCCTTCTTATTAACAGGTTGACATGTCTGGATTGGTATCAATGCAGCTTCTAAATTAGACTACACAACAATCGGCAATTTAGTCTGGTGTTGAATGTTCTTGAAACATAGCACAGGAGGCCTACCATGAGGACATAAATGAGGCATTTCAGCATGACGTGGTGTAGTGCTTGTGCAATATTTCCAATGCTCAGTCAGTCACTAAACTCCGGCCAACCCAGATTCTTGTTGCTGATCGTCAAAGTATACCAGGTATCTCTTGCAGGTGTAGACTTTGTGACCATGTGCTGTCACTTGAGGATGTATGAATTGAGGGAAATTTGAAATGTAACAGTAGTGGTTGTTATCTTCATCTTATGAAAGCTGGAAGTCGATATGATCGTCTTTTTCTTCGTCCTTTTCCTCGTCCAGACAATAAACATTGACTGATGTCTCAGGATTCTCATTTTCGAAAGTACTGAATTCTCTTACTAGTGTCAGGAAAGTAATTCGGGTAGAGTCGTACCTTGATTGGGTTTCATAATATCGCTCGTTCACTTGTTCAGGATAATTTCCTTCACTTAACTTTGCTAACACAGCCCATTTTAAACATTCATTGTCATAGTTTCTAGGATAGATGACTGCTCTCTTAGACTTTATTGAATCTGGCAAGTAAATCCATGACGATGCTCTCAGTGGGTCGAGTTTGTTAACTCAAAGCTGCAGATAGTTGACAAAAAAGAGCGCCCATTCAGATACTTTCTCAGAGTATTCACTCTCTTCAGTACACAGTTTCAAAAAACTTTCTAACACAGCATTTTCAATATTTTCTGCATTATAGACCCGCAGATTTTTTGTCTTGAAAGCCCTTTTGTCTGTACCATCATCGAATTGAGCAGGCTTAGCATAATCACATTCTAGTACGATGTTTAGTTTAAGGGCTCCGTAATTTTCCACATGGTTTTTCAACTTATGTACTATATTTTCACACATGTCGTTCAAGTATTCACATATATCCCTGGCCTTTCCTTTATTCTCCACCTGCCTGACGAATTCGATCTTTGTAGCCAAACTAGACCCTACTACGATTTTAGAGCAGGTTAATGGTGTCTTGTAGCAGGATGGCCAAGCACATTCCTGTGGTTTCATACGTCGTTTTTTATGAGCTGGTTGTGTTACTTTACCCTTGCATATCCTCATATGCATAGCCATATTTTCACGACGAGCGAAATAGACACTGCAGTAGTTGCAGTTTAGCAGATTTCATTCCATGTTGCGCTCACATCCTTTATTCCGACAAACGTTACAAATTTCGGTGAACAGCATCTTGCAGTATTTACAGTGGCTAGTCTTTCTCATTCGATGTTGCCATTACAGATATATAAATGCTTAATCAACTTGTATTTGAGGGTGATTGTTACACCACACCGCTCACAGATCGGTAGCTCTTCACGACGTGGATTGACGTCAAAGATCTTCTCATGTCTCAGCATATTATATCGCAAGATAAAGGCTACCATGCCACAGAACTTTCAGTAACTAACCTCAAATTAAGAATACTGCCCTTCCATTACTTTAATTTGTTCTTATACAAACCAGGTAAACCTATACCTTAAAGACTCTGGATATTCTCTATCCTAACCTAAGTCATTGATGAATACAATATACACTAGCTACAGATAACGCAATGAGCTCAACATAGCACACTTAATAAACACTCGGAAGTAGGCTGTGCATATAGAGATAGTACTCGGATGACAGACAAACAGCCAATGACCTATGGAACCTCGAGCAGCTGCTAATACACCCCCGCACTCTCGTCTCTTAACTTGTTTCGTACATTGTTTTTTCACATATTAGGTTATGCTTTAATGCACTCGGAAAAATATATGTTTAACGATTTTTCTTGTGTTTAATTTTTTTAGTTTCGTCACCATTCCGTATTCCCTATCAACGAACACAGTGTTAGGTATTGGAATTCTGTATTAACTGTTTGGATCGTCAACTTTTCGCTTTCGAAATGCTGTAGGTAGAAGAAAATACACGAAAATTTGGTAATGTACTGTGTATGCACTGTACCTTATACCCGATTTGTTAAAATAGATCGCAGGCTTCCGCGACCATTGTCTGAATATATTCTTGGCTTCTGGGTGTAAGCCACGTCAGGAGATTGTCTTGCGAAGTTTCGGTAGTCATTGCAGCTCCCAAGTCAACCTGCAGCCTCCTCGTGGTCCACTGGATTTTAGAACAAATGTAGGCTATGCATCCCAGCACATCAGAGCTGGGAAATGTGTATCTGCCTTGATGGATTCGCTGACAGATGGCAACAAGGAAAACCCACTAGATGGGGCATTAGACTACCTAGTGCTCTGGCTGTTGGGGCCCAAAACCCAAGTCTCCAAGTTGGACACAGTGAGTAATCGTAATGAACGAAGCTGATGCGGTCTGGGGAAAAAGGAAGCACGACTGAGCTGTATGGCTGTAAGGGTGGTCACCCCGATGGGTGCTCTGCCATAAGGAGCACCCTGTGCGTTCTTGTAGTACCCAGACTATCAGGCTGGAAAACCCACAAATGCAATGAAAATGAGATAGTACTACAGGCGACCAGACAGCCCCACGATGAGGTTTTCTCTGTTGCCTGGTCTGGGTTGGTCTCGTAGTGATGGTGGTTGCCCGTATGCTGGGCAGATCTGGAGAGGACATTTCCCCTGAGAAAGGTTGATGAGTAGGCTACAAAAGTGCTCGGAAGCAGACCTGGACTGTCGATTAAGGATTAGATAGGCCTCATCTCAAGCCAAGAGGTGGCTGAACTGAGGATCTCAGTCGGGGGTCTGGATTGTGGGTGAGAACCTGGGATGGGTAGACCAAGGCTCTCTCGCTAGCTACTATTACTCCTTTAGAAGGTTGATGGAGGAACAGGTTAGTGTTCCATCTAGGGGTTCGGCAGATCCAACTGACAGTTTGTTAAAGTCCATTGCATGGTAGAGCCGGGATGGCTTAATGATAAGAGGCACTGTAAACAAAGAAAACCACTATAAATCGTGAGTAACATGTAGGGTGGGTTAGTGTAGATGCGACAGTTCTTTTCTGCGAGGGATAATGATGGGAATCTGCTTGAAAGTATCTGTCAGTATGGGTAGTTTTCCTGAAGACTTTGTGGCCCAAGGTGCAATTTTGATTCTTGTACACCAGGACATATAAGAAAGGTAGCTGGCCATCCTTTTCTGTTTCCATGGTGAATTTTGTACTAGAGTGAATGCTGTTGACATGGTCCAAGAATTGTTGTAGTCACTCCTCTGCATGGCTCCAAATTGCAAATGTGTCATCCATATATCTAAACCAATAAGTAGGTTGTTAGGGGTTGATGGTTTTTGCCCTCTCTTCGAATTTGGCCATGAATACATTGGCCAGTAATGAGAAAAATGTGAGCCCATTGCAGTGCCTTCTTTTTGTATGTACACCTTTCCCTGGTATGAGAAGAAAGTTGAGGTGACACAGTGCTCGACCAGCTTCATGAGTTTTTTGCTGCAGCTGTATTCTCCCAGTTACTCATGTAGGGAGTGTAGAGCTTCATTTACCAGTACTATGGTGAAGAGGGAGACAACATCAAAACTCACTAAGATCTTCAGGTCTTAGCGAGATTTTCTTCAAGATTTCCACAAAGTGAGCAGAGTTCTGAATGTGAGAGGCTGATGTTGGTATGGCTGGTTGTAAGAGATTATTGAAGTGTTTTGCATGGAGGTGGGTCAGTGTGCCAATTGCACTGACTATTAGTCGAAGAGGAACATTCGGCTTGTGGATTTTCGGGAGACCATAAATGGTAGGCATCCTAGGAGCCTTGACCGTTAGGGGTTTCTTGGTCTTATTATCGATGGATGACTCGGCTATGAGCTTCTTGTTTGATTACTCTATTTTATTTAGAGGGTTGCGACTGATTGGCAAGAAAGCAGCATTAGACAGAAGATCAATGTTCTTGGCTTCATAATCATTGGTGTTCATTATTACTATATCATTGCCATCGCCTGCCTTCGGGATCTTCACTTCTTTATCGGAACACAATTCTCTCATAGCTTTCTTTTCCTCTCTGTTGATGTTGGGTAGTGGAGTTTTATCATTTCTCAAAATTCTTGCTGTCTCTTCTCGGATCTCATCTTACAGGTAGGTGAAGAACAGCTGGTTCTACTACACAACCAAAAAATTCGGTTGGAATTTTAGCTGGTGAGATGGCAAAGTTCACGCCCTTGGCAAGAACAGCTGTACTGGCAACATCAAGCTATTTGTCAGAGAGGTAAATGACCACTCTGTTGCTGTCAATGGTGGGCCGAGAAGTTTCCTTATAGATGTTGTGGAACTTCCTTTTGGGCCCTTCAGTAGTCTTGATAGTGATATAGAGTGCTTGCAGTGTGTTGGCTCTGTCTAGGATATTTCAGATGTAAGGACATAATGCGTTAGACAGGCACAGGTGAAGGTCTAGTAGGCTCTTGGCATTGAAATTCAAGTCACGACGAGTCTGGAGAATCATCACTCACAGGAGAGCTAGTAAATGCGGCCTGCAGCTGGCGATGTGAAGGTATGTTTGATACTTGTGAACTTCGGGAGGACCTTGTAGTCTCTGCATCTCTTCAGAAAATCATAAGAACAAAGGAGTTTGACCTTCTTCTGTCTCGCTGGCGGAGTTTCTTTGCTAAGATGGTAACTTCCTTCCCATGGATGGTGGTTAAAATAGATCGCAGTGTTTCGCTGCCTTTTCTGCATTTTCTTGGCTTCTGGGTGTGAGCTGCATCAGGTGATTGTCTTGCGAAGTTTCGACAGTCACTGCAACTGCCTTAATCAGGTAGTCGCAGTCGGAGACCGACTGGAAGATGTAGGGGTTGCAGGTCCTTATATACCCTGGTATCTAGGTAGTTGCTTCCTGGTGGGCAGGCCTGTCAGCCAATCACAGGCCGGCTGGCTCCTGATTAGCTGGGCTGGTTAGCCAATACTGGCTATATCCTGGTGGGCATTCTGATTGGCAGGGTACTTGGGCCAATTGTATGCCGACTCGCACCTGGTTGGCTAGGTTGGCTCGCTAATTCTGGTGAGTCTGTCTAGACTGTACTCTGGTTGTTTGACTTCGCATTATCCACAAATAAATGAGCCCATATTTTACTTAGCCGATATCCATCTTCTCTATTGATGTTGTTAGAGTGTTTTCTTATTTCTATTGCCTCTCTCACAGTTCTCAGGCGGTAATCACTTATGTTGGTTATTGTGGAGAACATTTCAAAATCGGTACAGTGTTTCGTTTCCATGGAATGTTCTGCTATTGCTGACTGCTGGTTTTCATATTTGTATATTCTGATGTGTTCTTTAATTCTGGTTGTGATTTTTCTGCCTGTTTGCCCCATGTACACTTTCCCAAATGAACAAGGAACTTTGTATATTCCTGCCTGTTCTTCGGCTGGTGTTTTGTCTTTTGCTGATCCCAGGATGCCTTCTATCTAGTTTTTAGGTTTGGAGATAGTATGTATATCGTGCTTCTTTAGAAGCCGAGCCAGTCGTTCGGTTATGCTTTTCACATAAGGCAGGACTGCTATGTTTTTCAGTTTTTCTTTCTCTGTTTTTCCTGGGCTGGCTTTTGTTGCTCTGAAGTATTTCACGACTTTTGAGATGGTCCAAGATCTGTTGTAGTCTCTCCTCTCCATGGCTTCAGATTACAAATGTGTCATCCAAGTATCTAAACTAATAAGTAGGTTGATAGGGGCTGGTGTATATATCCCTCTCTTAGAATTCGGCCATGAATACATGGCCAGTAACGCGAAAGAGACGAGCCCATTGCAGTGCCTTTTATTTTGAATGTACATCTTTCGCTGGTATGCGAATAAAGTTAAGGTGACTCAGTGCTCGACAAACTTCACGAGTTATTCATTGGAGCTGTCTTCTCCCAGTGGTTCAAGTAGGGTGTGCAGAGCTCCGTTTACCGGTACTTTCGTGAAGAGGGAGATAATATCAAAACTCATAAATGTGTCTTCAGGTTTTAACGAAATTTTCTTCGAGATTTCCACAAAGCGAGCAGAGATATGATTGTGAGGGGCTGGTGTAGGCATGGGTGGTTGTAAGAGATTATTGAGGTGTTTTGCAAGGAGGTGGGTCGGTGAGCCAATTTCATTGATCATTGGTCGAAGAGGAACATTCGGCTTGTGGATTTTCGGGAGACTATAAATAGTAGGTGTCCTAGGAGCCTTAAATATTAGGTGTTTATTGGTCTCATTATCGATGGATGATTCGGCAATGAGATTTCTTAGTTGATGATTCTATTTTGTGTGGAGGGTTACGACTGACTCGCGAGTAAACAGCATCATGCAGAAGTTCTGTGATCTTGGCTTCATAATCATTGGTGTTCATATTGACTATAGTATTGCCTTGTCTGCCTTCAGGATACTCAATTCTTTACCACAATGAAATTCTCTCATATCTTTATTTTTCTCTCTGTTGATCTTGGGTGGTGGAGTTTTGGCCTTTCTCAAAATTCTTGCTGTCTCTTCTCGTAACTCATCGACTGCTGTTACAGGTAGATGAAGAACAGCTGATTCTACTACACAGCCAAAATCATTGATTGGAATTGTAGCGGTGAAATGGCAAAGTTCATGCCCTTGGCAAAAAACGGCTGCACCGGCAGCATCAAGCTGTTTTTCAGATAGGTTAATATCCACTCTGTTGCTGTCAATGGTGGGCCGAGAAGTTTCCTTATAGATGTTGTGAAACTTCTTTTTGTGTCCCTCAGTAGCCTTGATGGTGACAGAGAGTGCTTGCAGTGTGTTGACTCTGTCTAGGATATTCCAGAAGTAAGGAGATAATTCGTTAGACAGGAGCAAGTGAAGGTCTAGTAGACTCTTGGCATTGAAGACCAAGTCACGACGAGTCTGGTGAATCATCACTCACTGGAGAGCTAGGCTCGCTTGGTGGTAAATTGCGGCCTACAACTGGAGATGTGAAGTTCTGTTTGATTCTTGTGAACTTCGGGGGAACTTTGTAGTCGCATCTCTTCATAAAAGCCAAAGAACAAAGGAGTTTGGCCTTCTTCTGTATCAGCTGATAGAGTTTCCTTGCTAAGATGGTTACTTCCTTCCTATGGAGGTTGGTTAAAATATATCGCAGACTTTCTCGGCTGTTGTCTGCATTTTCTTGGCTTCTGGGTGTGAGCTGCGTCAGGAGATTGTCTTGAGACGTTTCGGCAGTCGTTGCAGCTGCCATCATCAGGTAGATATTTTCTCTTTATACTTGTAAATGTGTGGCAATAAACATAGTAAAATAAAGCAAACAACTCGGGACGAAGTATTACGTAAGTAAAGAACTACGGTACTTGGTTCGATATAAAAAAATTTCCATTTAAAAAGGTTTTTTTCGCCAAACTTGCGAAAGATGCGTTGATTGCTCTTAGTAAGTTTAAAGCCAGTAAGATATAAGGAAGTATGACTATAATGGCACACAGGCTGTTGATCATGATTTTTTAAGTATGAAAAAGTTATTCCTTAATTAAAGGCCTATATTATTATTACTTGAGCGGGTGTATTACACGATAGTTATATGTCAGCCGTTATTAAATGTAACTATCACATATACAGCCTGCCTAAATCTTGAGACTTACATTTTCAGTTAGTAAAGTATTAACAAGCATTTATTTTACAGTATGACTGAGGCAAGCATATAGACTGCTGTTAATAATAGTATACACTTAAGATACATGTGCAATTGAACCCATGTTTTTTACTATACAAATCCCGCACAAATGTAATTTATATTAAAAGTAATACGGTATTTTTTCGCCAAATTTCAGCTGTGCATAAATATCTACTGTTGTAGGATTATATTATACACAATTACAAAAAGCGAAAACTATTACAGGTGTACATGAAGCGCTAACATACAGTCCTTAGTTCGAAACTAATGCATTAATTGCGTGGTTCACCTCAGTTTTCAACGTCAATTTATTTTTATATTTGTACCAGATACTCTTTTCTTATTTTAGACATAAATTGTGATTAGATATTCCTCTTAAGAAACTTTTGTATCCCTCATAGTTTTTGCATAATGAGTCGTAAACGTCAAAATTTGCACTTTACGTTTTAAGTACGCCACTAAAATCAACTGACGTTCTAAACCGACGAAATTCACAGTGTATAACAATGTCGTAGGCTATGATTTGACATATATAACGCCAAAAATAAAAATTCTTTTTTATTTAATAAAAATGCTGAATTTTGAAATGAAAATTAAGATAATATCAACAATTTTTTAGAAATTAAAAAAAAAAATATTTTATTTTTTTATATACGTCAAATCATAGCCTACAACATTGTTATATTGTGTGAAGTTTTTTGTTTGGTATGTCGGTTGGTTTTAGTGACGTACTCAAAACCGTAAAGTCCAAATTTTGACATTTACGAATCATTAGGCAAAAACTATGAGAGAGACAAAAATTTCCTCAGAGTAAGATTTAATCACAATTTATGTACAAAATAAGAAAAATAATATCAGCTACAAATATAAACAAAAAAAAAAACGTTTAAAACTGAGGTGAACCACCCCCTGAACTAATATATTTGAGATTAATTCTTTACTGATAGGGAGTCGTGCGAAGTCAGATGCATGCAATGTAAATACCAGCCTCACTTTACCTATTGCTTTAGCATCGTTCCTTAAGTCAGTTAAACATATTGTTAATGTTCTGCAATTTTGTGATGCGACTAGAATAAAGCTGACGGAAAGTCGTGCGAGTCACAGATGGTCAGTACAAATACCGCCAACTTTCGTAACACCAATCCGCGTTTCCGTAACATAGTAATATTTCACATGAGTGATCATCCGATTTTGTAAAGCCTGTACACGGGCGAAATAAGAGAACAAAATAGAAAGTACGCTCGCGATGACTTAGTCCTATGTTCGGAGCTTGAAAACTATATGAGTTTATTACATTTTATCGCCGATTATAGTCGCTGTTGTAAAATATTTATTTTTATTACGGTTATAAAATTTACTTTCATACTATAGACACTAGAAGACGAAGATCCGTACTTAGAACTATGTAAAATGTTGTCAAAAACGTAATTTCGCCTGCTGGGAATCATCCTGTTGTACATCATGACATATAAATCCCTTGTACTGACTACAAAAATAAATTAAACTTTTGGTTCCGAGTATCAATCCCTTTACTGTAATAATGCATGCCGGTCCCAACCGTGTAACGACACGTTAGCATAATTCTGTCTCCCATCACTGTAACTTAAACATTGATGTTATTGTGTCCTGAAAATAAATTTTTTATTTCGGGAAGCTTACAGCACACAGTAAATGATGTCGAGCCGTGTTACTGTTTCCAAACTATTCCTCTCGCGTTTTTTTGTATACCTTGATTCAAACTAGTACTTACCAGCTCGCCGAGTCTCAAGAGAACTTACACCAGTTCGATTTTTCCTTTATCATCACAGCTAAATATCATAGAGGTCGCTGTCGAAAAAAGCCCTGACCAAGAAATATCTGTTCAGTTACTAAGAAAGAACTTTTATAGGCGTATTATAAGGTAGAAATACTTTACTTCCTTTTTTCATAAGCAATTTTTTAAAATTATATTACGTAACTAAAACAGACTGTAATACTTAGAGGGTGCGGTATGAAATGCGATTAATGTTTTCAAGAGACAAATTCTTAACCATTTTCAACAATAATAATAAGGTATTAGGTAGAGTGCATACCCAGTACATGATTAAAATAATAGTGTATTTTCTTCTACCTACAGCACTTCGAAAGCGAAAAGTAGACGATCCGAACAGTTAATATAGAATTCCTATACCTAACACAGTGTCCGTTGAAATGTAGTCTGGAATGCTGAAGAAACTAAAAATATTGAACACCAGAAAAATCGTAAGACTGAAAAAAAAAAAAACATACTCCGAATACATTAAAACAGAACCAAACATGTATAAATACAGTGTACGAAATAAGTTAAGAGATGAGTGCGCGAGGGTATATAAGTAGCCATACGAGGTTCCAAGCTCATTCACTGTTTGTCAGTCGTCTGAGTACAATCTCTGTATGCACAGCCCACTTCCGAGTGCTTATTAAGTGTGCTACGTTGAGCACATTGTGTTATCTAGCTAGTGAATATTGTATTCATCAGTGATTTAGGTTAGGAATGAGAGTATCAAGAGTCTTTAAGGTTAGGTTTACCTGGTTTGTAGGAGAACAAATTAAAGTAATGGAAGGGCAGTATTCTTAATTTGAGGTTAGTTACTGAAAGTTCTGTGGCATGGTAGCCTTTATCTTGTGATATAATATGCTGAGACATGAGAAGATCTTTGACTTCAATCCACGTCGTGAAGAGCTACCGATCTGTGAGTGGTGTGATGTAACAATCACTCGCGCAGACAAGCTGATTAAGCATTTACATATCTGTAATGGCAACATCGAGAGAGAAGTGACTAACCGCTGTAAGTATTGCAAGAAGATGTTCACCGAATTTTGTAATGCTCGTCGGCATGAAGCAGGTTGTGAGCGCAACATGGAACGAAATCTGCTAAATTGCAACTACTGCAGTGTCTATTTCGCTCGTCGTGAAAATCTGGCTATGTATATGAGGTTCTGCATGGGTAAAGTAACACGACCAGCTCGTAAAAAGTGATGTATGCAACCACAGGAATCCGCTTGGCCATCCTGCTCGAAGATACTTTCAGCCCGCCCTAAATTCGTAGTTGCGTCTGGTTTGGAAACAGAGATCGGATTCGTCAAGGCAGAAACCGCATATTATGGAAATGTGAAGACGTATGTGGTGGAGAATAATGAAACGACCAGGGATGTATGTGAATACTTGAATGACATGCATGAAAATATAGTACTTCAGTTGAAAAACGATGTGGAAGACTATGGAGCCCTTAAATTAAACATCGTACTGGAATGTGATTATGCAAAGCCAGCACCATTAGATGATTGAATAAGTAGAAGACCTTTCAAGACAATCAATCTGCCAGTCTATAATGCAGACGGTTTTGAAAATGCTGCATTAGAAAGTATTTTGAAACTATGTACTGAAGAGTGTGAATACTCTGAGAACGGATCTGGATGGATTCTCGTTTCTGTCAACTGTCTGCAGCTATGAGTTAACAAACTCGACCCACTAAGAATATCGTCATGGATTGACTTGCCAGATTCAATAAAGACTAAAAAAGCAGTCATCAATACTAGAAACAATGACAATAAATGTTTTTAAAGGGGTGTGTTAGCTAAGTTAATTGAATGAAATAATCCTGAACGAGTGAACGAGCGAAATTATGAAGCCCAATCTAGGTACGATACTATAGGCATTACTTTCCTGACATCAGAAAGAGAAATCAGTACTTTTGAAAAGAAGAATCCGGAGACATCAGGGAATGTTTATCGTCTGGACGAGGAGACAGACAAGATTATCCCCCTCAGAGTAACAGACGAAGAAAAGACGATCGCATCAACTTGCTGGTTTTGATTACGTTTGGAAAGTCACTCAGTGACTAGTTTAGCATACAATTTATCAACAGTTTTCGTTTCATGGCTAGCAGCATAGCGGTATTAGCAGGAAATCTGCCTGTAATGAAATCCTGCAAAACTATGAAATTCTTCAGTACTGACGAGTTTGAACTAGTAAGTAGGAAGGGAGTGTTTCCCTACGACTAAATCGACAGTATTGGAAGATTAGAAGAGACGGAACTACCACCAAAGGAGAAGTTCTACAATCGACTGACTGATACGCACATTAGTGATGACTACGAACATACAGAAGCTGTATGGGAGAAATTCGCTTACAAAACACTGAAGAATTACTTAGACATATACTTGAAAACAGATGTTCTCCTACTCGCAGATGTATTAGAAAACTTTCGCAGCCTCTGCCTAGAAACTTACGGACTGGACCGTGTGCATTACGTAAGTTTACCCGGATATGAATTCGTTGCTATGCTGAAGATCACAGCAGCGAAGCTCGAACTTCGGACAGAATATAACAAGTACTTGTTCCTCGAGAGAGGCATTCGATGGGGGTGGCCCAGTGTGTGAAGCGACACTGTGTTTCGAATTGTATGATGGTAAGTAATACAATCCTGTGCAGCCAGCAACTTATCTACATGAATGCTAAATAACAGATATGGTTGGGCTATGAATCAGTTTCTACCTATAAGAAATTTCAAGTGGACCAGTACA
Organism: Medauroidea extradentata; assembly: GCA_003012365.1. Classification (NCBI taxonomy): domain Eukaryota; kingdom Metazoa; phylum Arthropoda; class Insecta; order Phasmatodea; family Phasmatidae; genus Medauroidea; species Medauroidea extradentata. The sequence goes on along the minus strand of PNEQ01081635.1, from coordinate 15,514 downwards.
GACCTAGACAACATGAGTGTGGCGGACACCTCCCCTGTGGGATAGATAATTGAATGTTATGTAATGTATCCTCCTGAACTATACAAGGAACACAAAGATCTGCCATTTCTGCCGATAAACGATTGTCCTCCGGAATCATCACAGAAGAAATTGATGACTACATTGGTAGATAAGAAAAATTATATCGCTCACAATATTACACTCAAATAAGCTGTTAGCCATAGTCTTAAGGTGACCAAAATTCACGGTGTGTTTGAGTTTGAGCAAAGTGCCTGACTAGAGCCATACATCCAACTGAATACAGCTAGACGAACAGCAGCAGCAAATGAGTTTGAGAAGGACTTTTACAAGCTGGCCAATAATGCAGTCTATGGGATGCTCATGGAAAACAAGCGCAACAAACAAGGAATTAGTCTTGTGTGTAATGAAAATTGACTCAAGGAAGTAGTTACTAAATCTGCCTTCAAAAACACAAATTTTACTCAGAAAACCTGTCGCTTGTGAAACTTAAGCATGAAACAATCTTGTCCGATAAACCCATCTATGCCGGCCTTGCTGTACTTGACCTGTCGAAGGAGCTCATGTACCGATTCCATTATGATATAATAAAGGCTTAGTATGGTTATGACTTGCTGATGGCCTACCAGGACACCAACAGTTTCATCTACGAAAGACGAACAGGTGACTTTTACCAAGACATATTCACCGATCCTGATTTTCAGAATGAATTCGATACGTCAGCCTATCCTGTCGACCATCCATGCTACTCGGCTCAAAACAAAAATGTTACAGGCAAATTTAAAGAAGAATGTAAAGGTGTGCCTATGACTGAGTTTGTAGGACTGCGTGCAAAGATGTATGCCTACAGGAGCTGTGAGAATCTGTGCAAAAAGGTTAAAGGAATCCAGAAATGTGTGATCAAAAAGAAAATTACCTTCCAGGACTACATCAGTGCTCTGAACAGAGAGAAGGCTACGCGAGTAACTGTACATAGTATAAGATCACGGGAGATGCAACTATATTCCGAGTGTAGCAACAAACTGACGATTATTTGGCAAGACGACAAGCGATGTGTGTGCGAAGGTGGATTAATCACTCTACCACATGTTTACTCTGACTAAATGTAAGACGTGATCCTATTACAGATTGTATTTAAAGTTTATCACTGTATCGTACTATTTCCTTAGCAAAAATGTACTGAGCATTAGTAATGTGATGAAACATCTCTCCCGACAGTGACTTGCATCCTGACTACACCGATAAGATCCGCACAATAAGCTGAACTGATATTATTAGACAAAGTCTAGTACCTAATGGAACACCCATACTTCTAGAATACTGCTATGAAGATAGGCTTGGTACACTACTAGCAGCTATAAAAATTAGAGGTGGCGAGAAGGCTAGCGAAGAAATCACGAGACTCGCCAAGACTACATCACGAAACTGTTTAAGCAAAATTACAGCATCGCTGAGGACAGTTACCGGTATACAGTATACCCGATGTCTCACATCAGCTCGAGAGTATTAGTCAATAGAAATGTATACAAAATAATACAGTTTCGCGATAAAATTCTTAAAAATATATATTGGATAGTTTTTTTTGTAAATAAGTTTACCAAGGCAAAATTAATGAGTATAAAAACGTGTAGTATTGCAATAAGTGACATTAAATGTGGTGTTAGTGCATGAAACAGGAGTGCGGAGAAAGAGAGAGGAGGATGGAGAAGGTGATAAAAATACTTAAAAGCAATACAAAAGTTTGTAAAAGTAATACCAGGCATACATACAAAGGAAAACAAGTGTTAGGTACAGAAAGAACAGAAATCAGGATAGACATGTGAATTGGTAGGAGGTTAGGTCATGTAAGATAACGTTAGGTACTGGTAAAAAAAAAATCAAATAAATAACATACTGTACACAATTATCTACACAAAAGAAAATTACTTAAACCAAAGTACCAATAGTTACTGTGCGACACTATAAACCACCTACTAAAATTCAACGTACAAGAAAATAAATAAAACCAACTATTTAAAAACAAAAAAAAATCTTGGAATTCTAACTCAGAAATCCAAACAGTAACACGAGTTATCTATAAGGGAGAGAAAGGGTGCAGAGAGAGAAGAGGGAGGAGAGATAGAAGAGTGTGCAGAGAGAGAAGAGGGTGGAGCAAGAGAGAGAGAGAGGTGAGGGCAGAGAGAGATGAGGGTCGAGCAAGAGAGAGAGAGAGGAGTGTGGAGCAAGAGAAGAGTGTAGAGCTAGAGAGAGAAGTGAGGGTGGAGCATTTGATTGAGAGGAGGGTGGAGCATTAGACAGAGAGGAGGGTGGAGCAAGGGAAAGAGAGGAAGGTGAAGAGGGTGACAATAATACTTAAAATCAGTACACAAGTTTATACATACAAGGGGAAAACATGTTAGGTCAAAGGAAGAATGCAGGCAAGGTTATACATGTGACACGTTAGGAGGATTAAACGAGAACCTCAACCACAACATTAGCAGCAATCACAAATATTTTATATACCTGCTCCACACACGACTATGCCTGCTCCGCACACGACTATGCCCATTCCGCACACAACTACACTCGCTCCGCACTCAAATACGTCTGATCCGCACACAACTATGCTCGCTTCGCACACAACTATATGCTCGCTCCACACACAACTATGCTCGTTCCACACAAAACTATGCTCGCTCCGCACACAACTATGTACGCTCCGCACACAACTATGCTCACTCTGCAAGCTCCGCACCTAGCACCGCACGCACCGAAATTATCCCCGCAATTAGCACCGCAGGCACCGCACTTAGCAATGCAGGCTCCGCACATGGTTAAGGTTGGATTAGTTTTGGTTAAGTAATATAGCACTCGTAACGGTGAGACTTGGTAATTGAGACGGACTTAACCATTAGTACATACAACAACGCTATCTAGCAGACGACACTGAAACCGAGACGATTGGTATAACTACTAGCTCTCCTGGTGGAAAGACTCAGTACCAAATTGACAATATATAAACGCCACCTAGGAGACGAGCAATAAGTACTGGCAGCCCTACCTAGAGGGCAACTATGTAAGTAACACAAAAAACAATGAGGGTAGAGCCAATGAGGGTAGCTAGAAACCAAGACAATGGACAGTAACCAAGATGGTGGGTAAACCATATACGAATAATTATAGACAAATACAGAATAGAATCGGTGATCCGGCTCCTAGACTCCTGCAATAGAAGGAACTATACTACTGGCCTTGTTTACCTTTATCATGACAATACATGAGAGCAAGACTTTTGTACCATATCTTGATATCCAGTAAACCATCTCCGGCAAATTCTTCCCACGGGTTTAGTGCTATGGAAGGCCGTGAAAACTGACAAATTTTTATCATTTGTTACGTATAGAAGAAAGTATTGTGAACAAAACAATTATTTCAATGTATACGACTGCACGTATACTCAATACTTCCTTCTAATTACCTTATGAGACGGAAAGAGGGAGAGATAAACACGGTTGATAAAACAGGAGTGTATTATAATTCATTAGTAAATCAAACATTTTAGTTTAGCACTCTCAAAAATTTATAGTAACATCTGTGTTTTCAAGTAGCAGCAGAAGATTCACTATAAAGTATTTTCCCCATTGATCAATTCAGAGATACGTACTTTATTTCTGATGGGAAAGAAATATGAATAATGTTTACATACAGTACTGCAAAGGTTGTAGGCTAACAATGACACAATTGGATTTAGATTCTTGGACATTGTTGTAAACTACTGTCGGTTATATTTGCAAATGCAGTTCACACAACAATTCATGTTAAGGGATTCTAAATAAGGGTTAATTGAGTTATGACAAGATCGGGCGTTACTCCCTATAAATGACTCCAAAGGTACTTTAGAAAGTAGATAGTATTTTTGCACATAAAATACCAAATTATTATTATTAAAGTCATAATGTTCGCAGTTGCCTAAGTGTGTACCGTAATATAAGCTATGCTAACATGGGGACGACAAAGCTTTTTTACGAGGCGAAATATGTAGGATGTATTATACAGAAAATAACGGGACATACGCAGTGGATGTATGATAAAACACGTTTGAAGGTGTAGTAACAAAAATTTTAGTATCGAATGAACCGGTAGGTACAAAATGTTGTCAATATGTGCACCGGAGATATCGACTATGTTGCTGCATCCGTAAAATAGCTTGATCAATGGTCGCTTGTAATGATTCTGCCAGAACAAACAGCAAAGTGATATATATATATATATATATATATATATATATATATATATATATATATATATATATATATATGATTGTCCATCACTATCAAATAATTCGCATGTCTAATCAAGACTCCTTTTAATTTTGCCTGGTGGCGAATATTGTAACTATTATTATTTATCGCTTAACTCTCTTGCACGTTTCTTTATTAGTACTCATAAATAACATTGCCAAACGCATATTAAAGTTCACAATATGCCACTATACGTACAATTCGTTTATTTATTAAAACAAATTTGTAATTGTTTGGGGAAGTACAGAAATGTAAGGCACTTACGCGATCATATTCACTTTCAAAATCGCTGTCTTCCTTAATTGGGGAAAATTGTGGATGAATTTTTGGATCTGAGAGTTGCCTGCGATGACCACGTAGTTTCCGAGACCTGCCCATTACTGGAGAGGCAAGCTTTCGTTGAACATCCAAGCTGAAACACCAGAGCAGTATCTCAGGATAAGTTAACATTACTGTTTTTCAAACGAAATTTGTTGTTAATGGTTAGTAACGTGATTATATCTTAAGTTTTTTTTATTTCAATTTATTTCCTCGGATATTTTTTAACGACAAAAACTTATTCAAACAAATTTATGTAGACATATTATATTAAGCACCAAAAATAAAAAAGAGTAATTCTCTGAATAAAACTCTGCAACGATTATTCAAAATTATTTTCTAGTGGAACAAACATTACTTTAAAATTACTATTCAGAAATAAGAAACTAGCAGAAGGTGTCAGAAATAAGTAAGTTGTAAAGATAAAATAAAATTCCAATTTGTTAGAGTAAAATAATAGACAAATGCCTACTAATAACTTAAAAGATTTACCGAACCGTTACTATAGCAAAATCAATGTTATTGTCAAGGTAGTGCACTATAACTGCTTAACTGTAAAATTGTTAATGATTTTCGCGCATTAATGATGTATTTTAACTCTTTAGAGGAAATAAAAATTAGTTTCTGTTTATCATTATGATCACCCATATCTTAAACAATTTTACGCCATACCATTTTTAATTTGACTTATATCAAGTTGCCAAACAGCGCTTATGTCGATCTTTTAACACTTAAATTTTGTAAAGAGAGCAGTGTTCACTACAAGGGAGACAATTTTGCTGTCTACTCTATTTACCAGCAGTAACGACTGTAGTTAAAACTATGATTGTCTGAGGATTAAATGAACAATAACTATTTACAAAGTTAATGGTGTGTACGTATCCAATACAAAGAAAGATAATTTTCATGGAAGGTTCAGCATTTATGTAAAACCGAACATAGCATACAACTTTGAAAAGGCAAACAATGAGTGAGGCAAGAGATTTTCGTCAGCAGCACTAGTCTATCTAAGTTTTTAGCATAGGTGAGAAGTGACTTGATGTGAGTATGGAGCAGCACCGGAATAAAGTGGCGGGGAAAACAGGAGATCCCCGAAAAGACCCGTCAAGCGGCATCATCCAGAACTATTCCCATATGCGGAATTCCGGGGACCGAGCCCGCCGGGAATCGAACCCAGATCGCTTTGAGACAAACAGTGAAATTAAATATGAAACTATAACTGTATGTATTGCTGAGGAAATTATTTTTAACTAAGGGCAAGTTACGTGTAGATAGGCAGTTGAGCTTAAGAGCCCTATACAGGTGGCGCACGAACTGTGTTGAAGCGTGCTAGGAAGAAGTTTTTTTAAAGAAGTACGCTAAACGTTTGTTCAATATCTTAATATACGAAAAAAACCATTTAAAACTGTGATTCTCTTTTTTTATATTTCATGCTCATAAATACAGTATCGGGCACCTCAAAATGGCCAAAAACAGTTTTTTCATGTCACGTAAGAAATACCTACCAGAATCGTAAAACAAAGTTAGATAAGCTCGCGCTGAACTTTGTTACGCACTTTCTGTCAATAAAATAACATGGTCATCGCTCAAAGTCTCATAGGAAAAACCCAACGACTGTATAGGGCTCTTAACGTTTTCAAGTTATGATTCTAGAGACAACCTTACTTTCATGGCACCGAGCGAAGTGGCACAATGGTAGAACATTAACTTGTATTCGGAATCACGGTTTGACCATCGTGGTTTCAGTTTTCTATAATTTTCGAAATAACTCAATGAGAATGGCGGAATGGATCCTAACTGAAAGATGACCCGTTCCTTCCCGTTTTCCTGTCTGTCGTAACTAGTAGTTCGACTTATATTTACCCGACACTGACAAAATGTTCTAACTAGTTTAGTATCAGTTAAGATGAAAACAAACTTACCTCCAATAAAACTTGGTTCCTAGAAAACTTGCCTGTGGATTAACCGAACTCGTGTAGAATTTCCAACATTATCTAACATATAAATCTAAAGCAGAAAGATAAGAGCAAAGATTCCAAATTACTTTTCCTCAAATAATACTCGTAAAATTTTAGAGGTTTTTCTAAAGCACGGTAAAAATGATGTTCACAAGGTATCCAAATTTCTCAAAATAATTTATTTCTAAAGACATTTAACAGCACTTAGGCAAACCGAATTTCTAACTCATGATTTATGAACAGGGCAGTTCGATATATCAGTGTGATTATTAAAGTGCTGATATGCTATATGATCAATAATAGCTGAAGAGTTGCTTTTAATTCACTGAATTGTTCAAGTTCATCGACACCAAGACAGCAATGGCTGGCATACAAGGCATGTTTCATAATCTATGTAACACATCATTATATCAATGATCTAAATTGGCAAATAATTAGAAAATTTATTAATGCAATTTTTAAAGTTATCTTGAAAGCTGTAATCTATTTTATTTTATGACAGACAAAGAGGATTTAAAAGAGGGGAGTTTGTTTTGAGAAACTGTACTGCACAAACCAAATAAAATTAATCAAGCTATTGTCTGCAAACAATCATTTATTGGAGTATCTATAAAATTATTAAATCTATGGTACTACAGAAAAAAAACACTTGAATTCATTACGGGACTAGCTCACTAGATTAAATTAGTATTTTTATTTCATGTAAACTGTCAATAATTTCCATAACGACATATTAATTTCGGATTACCTCAAGAACCTGGTTTAAAAAAAACTTTTCTTTTGAACTCCGTGAACGGTTTTCTCTTTGGAATTCATAATTTTTAAAATTGATAGCTGCCGATGAAACTGTAAAATTTACATGCATGTAGCTAGAGATGTCTAATTGATGTGCAAAAATACAAATGCATAGCTATGAATTTGCTAAAATTCTTGTAACGGAATATGAGTAAAATAAAATACTTTTAATTTTTAATTAATAACACGCATAATTTAAATTACAGAGTCAAGGCAGTGTGAAAGAGTAGAGTACGTATTAAAACAATACGACTACAGTTTAATGAAAACTTGAGGCGGATGCCTGACTGGCACTCGACCTGCGTGCCGCGTGCTAGTAGAGTTAAGTTTATTCTCAGAGACCACAAGCGTTCACAATGTATTTCCACGAAAAGAAAACACACTTTAAACTGCTCGTGAAAATAACTTTTAAGACACCACGCACATTAAAAGCATTATCTTAAGTCCCTCAAACTTGGCTGAAATCCAATTTTTCAAACGGTTGTACATAGAAATTCGTTCGAAATTTAAGTCTACGACTACATTTGAATTTGCTACAGTGACGCGTTTAATAAAACGATAAGGTCACTGTTTTAAGTTCCTCAGTAAAAAAGTTGCGACTTGAAAACTGTGCGTGCGTTTACGACTTCGGGCGTAAGAGGTGATATCACAATACTTGTATCGGCCGATGTCGCACGTAGCACCTCACAGTTTTTCGCCTCACACACAAACACACCATGTACTAGGTGGCCGCCTTAAAGTAGGGAAATTTCTGGAAAAACCCTTAAAAGAATAAGACAAATTACTATACACAATCGTTAATTTTAAACGCGTACTTTTTCTGGTTTTGCTTAAATACTTTCCTCCCTATTCGTGAACATAGTGTTGCAGTACAACATACATTGGTAAATTAGGATCTGAAATCTAGAAGCCTTAGAAATAAAATAAGTGATTGTATTAAGTTGCTCTTGAAAAAATAATGAGATACTTAATTCTTAGATTACAGATGAAGGAAACCTGCACTGTTTTACGTTATTTAATGTGCTAAACATTAAACAAAAAAAGTTCATGATTTAAAAACGAAAATAGTGAAATACCTGATCTAGTACATTGTTGCATGTTCTGAACTATATGAGTAAGATGCAGTACCGAAGCAAAAATCATTTATGAATGGAATATATTTATGTATAACTGTTTAGCTCTGTTTATTTTTTTCTGCGTCTCAGGGAGAATCGTGCAGAGCTACAGATTAATAAAGCAAATTAACTTGAATATATTGACATAAAACTCATAAGTAAAGCAGTAAGAAACACACAGATAAAAATAAATTTATACCTGTAATGCCACACAACCTTGATCTGCTTGCTAGAATTAAGCATATGTAACATTATTACTTCAGTAGAGTATTGAACGTAATTTAACAATTCTTACGATTTCAGAGGATCCCTGAGCGATTCAAACTTGTCCCTTTCTCTTCGTAGCTGAGCTTCTCTTTCTTTGTCGCTGATAGAAGACAGATGGCGGCGGTCTGAGACGGATATTTTGATCTCGTCCCTCAGTTGATCTTTCAGTGACTTCATGTAGTTTGGCAACTGCAAAAAAGTTTGCGTAACGTACCACTATTATTGATATTTTACCCCAGATAAGAAGAATGAACAATAACTTTGCACACAGCGAGATGTTATCTTGTCGCAAGTAACAGTTATTTAAGTGAACTCAAATTGTAGATAACAATGTCTATTCATTAAGGAGGAAAACGTAAACACCCAGACAAAACAAGCTATATAGTATAGTATTTTATTAACTATAAATAATACAAAACTTGTTACTTCACGATTACTTGATGTCGTAGTCCTTATGGTGGCTATGTATATTAATGCTGGTATGCTAGGTAGTTGTTATTGGTTTTATGTTAGACATTCCTAGAGTGAGTTTTTAATACTTATGGGTGGTAATAGTTAAAAGGGTCAACCTGAACTGTGCTGATGTTATTTCTAGGTATATACCGTAAATATGGTATGGAAGTTACGGACATTTTGATCATTATGGCGAGTACGTTCTTATATGTCGATATGGTCTTTATTGACTTATAATGACTAGGTAAGGTACTGCTGTACTTAAATTACTGATGTTATGGCCAATGCTGTAGTCGTGAACGATTTTATATGAGTGACTGTTTACCGGATATAGACAATGAGGTTGATATGGTCGGCAAGAATGGTATAGGTGAATGTGAAGAATGATGCATCCTGCCTATTCAACCACGTCTTAGCAGTTCATCGTGGGTGTTGAAACGTCGTCCTCCAAGCCACTTTTTCAACGTGGGGAAAAGGCGGAAGTCACTCGGTGCCAAATCCAGATTTTAAGGAGGGTATCGGGAAGCTGGTGCATCGGTACGACAAATGCCTCAATCTGCACGGTGATTATGTGGAAAAATAGTGTAGAGATGTACGTTTATTTTGACATCAAACAATTTCCTAATTCATTCCCGTTTTCTTATTACAGCCGATCGGATTTTGAAAACAAATGACCCTCGTATGTCGTATCATTACCAATAAAGGAGAGAATAAGACAAAAAATGTTTTTTTAACTGAATAGATGGAGATAATTCACTACCGATTATACATAACTGTTGTTCTCTGGAGTGAAACGACATTTTTTCATCTACGAGACAAAATTAGTTTTTGGTTATTTTACAATTTGTACAAGAAATTCTTTAAATACTTCTGCTTACATAAGTGAAGCGTTCTCTGCTACCTTATTTCTTAGTCGTTATAAAAATAACGATGAATTGGTAATTTTTAATTATTATTGTGCCATACATACCGGCGAATCAAGGGAAGCCATTGCCGTTAGCGAGATAAAAGAAGTGTTAATATGACTCTTCCTGACAGGGCTGCCAGATCTACTAAAGACGGCTATGGCAATGCGCTTAGTCAACCCACACTTATGTTAGCTGTCCCGTTGCTGATCTTACGACAAAAGTGAAAAAAAAATAATGAATGTGTTTACAGTACGCGCGTAAATTTCAAAATGGTCCATTTATTTAAGAGAAAGAATCGTTAGACATCTTGCATTTTGTGCTCATAAATTGAGCACGTCTGTTAATGCACCATCTTTGTTTTAAAGCCGGGATATTTGTTTTAGAGTATAAGTTTTAAAAAAAAATTGTTTGAAGAACCAATTTAAAGTATGTGTTCTCTAACATTTCTGCACTAAATTTGCATTACTTAGTAAATGCAATTTGTAAACAGTGATATAAATAAATTACTATCCGTTTTTTGCTGTCATTGTTTACATTGCATTTAATGCATAAAAATATTTAGTGCAAACATGTTAAAGAACACATACATTAAACTGCTTCTTCATGCAAACTTTTTTTATTTATACTCTAAATAAAACATTACGGCAGTAAAACAAACAATTCGTACATAGATGTTTCGTGGAATCTTAACTATTATGTAGTGTGCTGTAGAATTGTGAGTATTTCAATTCCTGACGCAGTCCTCTTTAATGTCAACAATTTTGGAATTCTTTGTCTGTTTTGCTAATTACAGGAAAAAGCTTTCGAATAAATGATTTTCTTACCTTCCGGATAAACAATGAAGCTCTGTTTTAAGTAATATAAAATAAGTTTTTATAAAAATCGTATAACTTACAAGTCGTATATGTCTTTAATTAGTAATAGATCTATCGTCATTACGTAAGGGGGAAATTACGTAATTTTTAATTATATTTTTATTTTAAAGTACGCTTAATTTAATGAATAACGGTATCACACTTTCTTTATTTGCGTCCGTATAAATCGAGAAAAACGCAAATAAAAAGAGCGTTAAATATATCTCAGCAAAAACGAGTGCCACCATGTTGATGTCCCTGTGATGTCATTGAACTAGTTATTGTGGGTCTGTTTACTCTTAACTCTACGGTATGGTCTAAAATCAAAATGGAGGAGATCACGAAAAAAATTTGGTTTACTCTGAAGCACGCTATTTAACTCGCTGTTGTTTAAGAGAGTATTGGGTTCAACAGATGAATAGTAAAATAAATTATATGTTGTTAGAAGTTAAACATACCTACTTTGGTTGTTTCTACTAATAAATTATGATTATAGGTTGTGTATTTTAAATACACGTTAATTCTAACATTTGATTCTATAGTATATCTGCTCTAATGTCTGTTTTTCTTACATTAGACGTTTCTGTCATCTGTGTTTCTGACACTTGTTTTTCAAGTTGTGTGTTTCTTGCAAGTGACGAATCTAACATATGGAATTTCTAACTTATGTGATTTTGGTTGTTAATTCTAATAAAATATGACTGTATATAGTGTGTTTCTAACGTAGATCTGCACACAGCTCGAGAGCCCGAGCAGGCAGCCACTTTGAGGTGACTCCCAGACAGGCTGCGTTTGTGTGCGTAGTGTGAAGCACAATATTGATGGAGCGTTGAAAGTGCCACTGACTAGTGTGTGTCACAGTATTTACCTTTACGTACAATCCTGGCGAGGAGATGGCACGCCATATCTGTGATATGTGCCGTTGGGATAGGTTGAAGTGTGATGTGGGTGTTGTGTCGCACAATGTTTCTCGCCCCCAGGCTTCAAAAGTGCAAAATGCGTCCACGCTGAGGGCGCTGCCTAACCTGTATCCCCTGGCGTGAGGAAGGAAAGTGATTTACATGTTTTATTCCATCCGGCGAGCTTTCACGATATCGCTTTAGGACAAAAACAGTTTTCTGCATTGAGGTGGGAAATCTATTACTATAGGAAAAAATTATTGGAAAAAAGCATTAAAAGCAAGTGTTTATGTGTGTTACTAGATAATGCAAGTATTAATTGGTTCATAATTTTTGTGTGCTGAATAAACAGCTTAAGAAAACGTGTAGCTATGTGGTACCCATTCAAATGAACAAAACATTCAGTGGTGGTGTAGATGTGTGTTCGACTGCTGACAAGATGCATAAAATTATATTTACATGTAAATCCCCATACATGCTCTTGGCAGGATTCTAGGTTAAAGCCCTGTCACAAAGTAACGGTTTTGTCTCCAACTATAATTTTCAATAAATTTGGAAGACGCATATTTGGACGGCATTAAGCTGAAAGGAACCAACCCACAAATTTATCGATTTTGAGATTCTCATACCACGTAGAAGGAGAAGGCCCGAAGTACGTCTTAGAAGAAAAAGAAGTATTAAATTACATTTCTTGACGAAAAATAACATCCCAGAAAAAGGGTTTGTATGAGTCTTAGATACACACAGAAAACTTTAACCTTGAATATCTTAGTTCCAGTTAAATGGTTAAATGTGTGTTAGTTCCCTTCTGTTTAACGTCGTCCATTTGACGAAATGCGGTCTGCAAATTTTCCAGTCAAAGTTGGCCAGTTACTAACAAATATGTTTGAAGACATGCCGCACTGTCAAATTTTGCTGGAGCTCGTAACCTCTAAGTTTGGTTATGTTTCAGAATAGGTCTAAAATTTTGGTACACATTATTTCAATTGACGAGCAATCAGTTTGTAAGTTATGCAAAAAAATTGATTAGCAGGAAAACTTCAAGAAAGAGCAATAAATTAAATTTTCCTGTGGTTTTTTGAATAATAATTTCGTATATTTTTATTTGTAAATTTACTCTTTTAATCACAAATGCACGGACTCAGTAGGACTACATTTCAAATACTTGTTTGATATTTTTAAAGTTAACGGCGCTAACAACTCGTCGATTAATTTAAATTGTATTGGATTGATTTGAGGTCATCTAAATACAATAACATTTTCGATCCAACTCAACGTGGTGCACGAATGTCGGTTATGATATTTCAGTTTAAAAAGGGCGTGATTGTGATTGGCTGGGCCATCCAACATCCAAGAAATTTTAGAACCCTCCAATTCGCAAATATTGGGTGAAAACTAAAGTCATAAAATTTCCTCCAACAAATATGGCCGCGATAGTGACTTTTTTGTGACGTCACTACCATCCAACATTGTTCGACCAACTTAATTTGAAGCAAATGGAAAGAATAATTTGACAGTGTGACAGGGCCTTAAGGCAACTCTCTTTAAGACGGCTATGTTCCGGAGTGACCTTGACGTGCGCTTCTCATGCCACGTGTTCGAGCAGTCAGGAAGGCGTGGCGTAGGGACGAGGGCGCGGCTTATCACTGTGACGTATGTACAGAGAGTCGCAGTGGTGGGGGTGCGAGCAATCTTCCTATCATTTCCCCTCCCTCATTAGTGTGCTTGACGCCCTGAGAGGAAGGTCATGCTGAAATAAGCTAACCAGGGTGTCGAGCCGGCAGGTACAGTGTCTCTTGCAACTGAGTAGCTATGTTTGATGACGTGGGTTTTATGTAACCCAACAACGCGTGGCGCGAATCAATTATTTCTGGCGGATATAGGATGTTACACAATAGCTGTGCTTAATTATACACAAACAAAATATAAGTATGCAATATTTAAACAAAGAAAAGGACGAGTACACTGTGTACCTCGGTAAACTGTTTTGAGGGACGAATTATGTTACTTTACTGGACAATTGTTTTATGGCCGAACTTAGCTGCTGTACTTTTTTTTTCGTGCGTGAACTGTTATCTTTGATATGAAGATTACAAAGGTTAACAGGATTTTAATGTGACTGTGTTTGTTAAGAACATAGCTGGAGTCCAACAAAAATAAATTATTTGTATAGCTTTAATTTAGCAGATTTATTAGCTTGTAAATTTGAGGCGCGCTAAAAAATTTCTGAATTGTGTTGTTATTCCTTGACGACTTCTGTAACTACTTAAAAGACTCCATTAGAATGTTGCAGAAATACGCCATTTGCATTCTTGTCCCGCCTAAAATGTTTGAAACTACAATAACAATTTAATTTCCGCGGGTGTTTCTATACCAGCCTTAATTCAGTGTGTCAGCCGTGGAGAAACGACCGTGCGATGGGATTGCAAACACTACATTGAACGGCCTAGCCCATATTTACCACGGTTAAATAAGTCTCGCCAACCTCCGTCGGTAAATAGTTATCGCTAGAGTATATAAAATATTAATTTCAAATATTACAAGTGCCAGTCATACAGCTTTAAGGTCACAACAGGTTGGCACTTCACAAATTAACTACATGAAACATGAGATAAAATATATTTTTCTTAAAGAATAATAAATCATACACTTTACAACAGTTCGATACAAAAGTTATACAGTGTAATCGGTTTTCAACAAATTATGTTTTGATACAGATAAGATAAAAAAGTAAAAAATTTTTATTTGTATGTTTTGTTGATCCTTCGATAACTGTTACAGGTTTGTTTGTCAAATAGACTGTGTTAAAATGTCTATTTCTGTAGTATTTCCTTATAATCTGGCAATGAAAAGAAACTTTTAAAAATAAGTTAAACAACTAAGATAAGCCTTCTTTCTTGTGAGGGTGAGCTGCACAAAAACATTCGTAATTTTATAACTGTACCAAGGATTGTCCAATTCTTACATATTACATTAATATTAATTTCCCACTTATAAAATATTTTTCGGTTTAATATTTTTCGTATATACTTTAATTTTGTGTGCAACGTTTAAAAAGAAAAAAACAATTTTACAATTATATGCATGTCATAACAGCAATGTGGCTATTTTCGCTGTTTATTCAAAGCAAAACTTTTGAAACTGTACAAATAAAATTATTTATAGTGAAAGTAAATATATTGAACTACAGAATGGCGCCTTTGTAATTTTCGTGTTAAAGTTATTATTTATAAATACATGTAGGAAAGATATGTAAAAATTAAAGAATATTCGAAATTTTTTTTAAAATACAAACAACGATTACGTGAAATTAGAAATATTTCATTATTTTGCTTAATATATTTACTTTCACTCTAAATTAGTTCATGTGTACCTATTGTTTGTATAGTTTTAACTCTGGGTTAGTTGCGAAAACACTGAAAACTTTACTTTGACATGACCTTGTATGAAAACTATGAAACCGAAAAATATTTGATTGTGGGAAATTACTATAAACGCAATATGTACGAATTGGACAGTGTTTGGTACAATTATAAAATGAAGAATTTTTCGATGCAAAGTTATGAGTGCAGGAACTACAGAAATAGAAAATCTTTTGGTAAGACATACCCGCACAATCGCATCCTATGCCAAAGGTATATTAATATAG
>PNEQ01081630.1:0-23327 GCA_003012365.1 Medauroidea extradentata | reverse complement strand
CTGGTGGCCGTGTATTTGTGTGAGTGAGGCACGGCGCTAAGGGCGATTTTGTTCTGCTTATCTGCCGCAGTATCACCTCTACTGCAAGACACTGAAACGGCGTGCAGCGGTATCGTAGAACACTCGCCTGACTGACACCATCAGTGGTGACCCCATCTTTTTATTGTTGGAATGTTTTAAGTAAAGTCCAATACACCTATCTATTGTAGTTTCAAACGAATCCCTTCAGTAGTTGTTTATATATAATAGATTGAAAAGGCCGTTATTAGCCATTTTGAGGGGCACCGTAACGGTCTTTCTAAGTAACGTGATGTTTTGAAACTACTATTCCGATATCGTTTGAAGTGTTCGTTCTATTCGTAAATCCACACACTTGAAGCACGTTTAGAAGTTTCTTAGATAAAAGCGTTCTGCTAGCACGCTGCAACGCTGGTTACAAGGCAGCCAGGCAGGCGGGCGCCTTAAGAGTGGGTACAAATTCTTATAATCTCCCTCCCCTTCTGTTTTAGGGGAGGGACAGCACTCCTCTGTCCCCCTTTTTTTCCTCCGCCACCAATGGTTGAGACAATTTTGTCAAATAGGTATGAGTGTCGGCAGAACGTACGTACAATGATTTTCGATAGTTCCACCAGTTTATCTCGCATCCTACAGCTGACATAACCACACAAGAGAAATAAGTTTTGCATTAACAAGAAAATTTTTTTCCTCCTAACAAATGTATCGCTTAACTAACTGAATATGTTTTTTTTTATTACTTCATTTCCGTTTGTTGTTTGGAAGCTGACGGTGGTGGGTGAGTGGGTGGGGGGACACCAGGGGCTTCTTAGGCGAGTGTGAAACTGCTGGGGTGAGCCACGCCTTCCACAGGGACGTTAAGTGTAGAGGTAAACACAAAATCCAGTTCTGAACCCGTGGAGCTAACATTAAGGCTATGCATGCTCTCTTTTTCCTATTTTTTTTTTTTTTAGCTATATTAATTTTTTACGCATAAACGAGAGTAGGTATCAAAAAATATGTTTGCTTAAAATCGTCTTCTCTATGTTAGCTGATTTTTTTCTAGGCTGTAAACTCTACGGTATTAGCTTATTATGAAATTAACGAAATTTTGGTTAACTGACTTTTTAGTAGTCTAGAAACCGTATAATTTATTGCGGTGAAAAAAAAATACTTACCACGGAAAAGGCCAGTTTAAACTAAACTGCCAAACATGTTTTTATATCTGCTCTCATTTAAATTAAAAAAAAAAAAAATAGCGCACGAGCAGTAGAGAATTCACCTCCCTGGCCGGGAATCGAACCAGAGACAACTGTCCCCCCGGCCAGGAACTCTTAACCACAGAGTCAAGCTGTCTGACACCTAAATATATGGCAAGAAACCCACGTTCTTCAATGTAGGAAAGAGCTTCTATTTCCTCCATGTAAGTTGGTACATTGTTTTAAGTAAGCTGTAAGTAGCTCTTGGTTGTCTGAGTTTGAAGAACACGTTGGAGGTCTGAGTTTGAAGAACACGGCCCAATATTTCGCTTATGAATTTCCGCGTTCGATTCTTGGTGTTACGCGTCTTTTAACGTATTTGCACGAAAAAAAAAATATGTGCACACAGATACAAATATTTTTAGTACTAGCGAAATATTATGCTTGGACAACAAAACAAAAACAGAGTAATTTTGTTTCTGCAATAAAAATATTAATTTCACTGAGGAAATATTGTTTAAGAGGGCATGTTACATAATGCAGCGCTAAAAAAGCATAAGTTTAAAATAGTAGATTTATCTAAGGTAATTTACAATAATTAAAAAATACTTACTTTTCACAACAGGGTTCACTATCTTTCTGAGCAAAAATCTTCCTCAAGTAACGTATTTCTGTAAAACAATTCGCGATGCCGAAATATTTAACTGCGGCGGAACAGATTACGCTTAGGAAATGCATCATTCTTGGTAAATGTTAGCTCGTAAAGTTGGCTAATATCATCACCTAGTGTTGTTTTGTAGTTTCTTTTCTTCCATGTTTAATTTGTGTAATGTGTAGATTCAAAACGATGTTTTTAGCGTTTATTTATCTACCTCATCCTGTTAAGTAAGGTTAATTCTACTTCAGATTGGAAAGAAAATGTGTTTTATTTTGAGAGTTTGGCACAGGGAAAATTTCTGCCGCTAGTTTCGTTGTTATCGCAAAGGAACGAGAAAAGTACAAAACCGTTGTAAAATTAAATTGATATAAGCCTGGAAATGACATAAGATATTGAACTTAATATTGAAGTAAAAATACACCAAGTTCGCGTTTAAAATTATCAATGTAACTTAAAATTCAAGAAATCTCCGTGATTGGTCAGTTTACACCGTACACCCATTACCAACACCAGCGCTCCAGCGGCAGAAATTTCCCTGTGCCAAACTTCTAACATAGATCTTTCTAATCTGTAGTACAATTAACCTTAACTCAACTAAACCATTCTCTCAGTGTAATGAACTTCCCGGAGGTTCGGTCCGAGAGTGTAGGAAGCACGTAGCAGAGCTGGTTGCAGATATTTAGGGGCGGAACTCCCGTCACTTCCCGATTCACCGAGGGAATCGCACCTGAAGGCGGCGGCAGAGACGAGGGTACTGCTGGAAGTTGCACCGGACGCAGGCTCCGTCCAGGGACTGGAGCCGCAGCCAACTTGTACGCCCTTTGTTCGTGAATTTCCTCTTTCACCTCCTTCGTTGGCCTAAGAGCACGTCTCCAGCAGGAACTACCGCGCAGCTAGCAACTCGCAATGCGGAAAGACGGGTTAAAGGCACCTCCCTAGATAGGCTGCGTTTGTGTGTGTGAGGCAGGAGCGGTAAGGCTGCCACTAACCCACGTATGTAACACATTATCGCCTCTCCGTGCAAGCCACTCAACTGGCGTGAGGGGCTTTACTATTATCCTTTTTCCTATGGGGCTTCAAACGCCACATTATTATATTTGTGGCCAACATAGCTCCAAGTCTAACACTTGTTTCTGTAGTTTTTTTTCTAATTAGGTTGTTATCCAGGTATTGCAGTATGGAAAACCCATTTTTCGCCATTTTGAGGGGCTCGAAATTTAAGTTTCTAATAAACGTGCCGAATTTTTAAAACTATAGCAGCACAGTTTGCAGTGTGTGTTCTTTTCGTATATATAAACTAAATTCTGTAATTCCATGGATGCGAAAATCGAAAAATCTACTAGCTTCATTGCTACCAAAAAATTAGTTTCACATTATGACATATCTGTAAAAAATTTTTGCTGAGATTCTTCGATATGAAAATAATGATGGCTTTTAAAATATGTATGTATTTTGAAGCAATGTACAACTACAGGCCTTAAACGAGCTTCCCTGGAAAGCGGCAATTTACTTATGTTCCGGAAACTAGGTATCCAATTGAAAAATTTTACGTTTTCAATACTGAATTTTGTGGAGAAAAGATTTTGGTACAATTTGGTTTCAGTGCCTTACGTGCACATCTGCAGCTCAGCTTCATAGTAAGTGATTGGATGTTTTAACTCTCTTGTCGTGGGGTTTTACTGGTAAATCACAGACGTATGACGTCACAATTGCCTTATTGAGGCAGTCAATTGAAAGTAGTGTCCGAGCAAAGAAACGCTGCAGATGTGCACATGAGACACTGAAACAAAATGGCGCTAAAATAGTATCGCTGCAAACTCCTGGATCTAATTCCCACATGTTTACTACTATCACCTAGACACGGTCTTACGTCATATATAGCAGTCGTGTTGCTCTCGATGAAGCGAAATAGCATGGGCATACGCCACTGCACGAATCACTCAAATTAACTGCTAAGCTCGTTTTAGTACTTATTTTAAAACAATAACGCTGAAGTATTACTATACCCTATACATTAGATGCTATTCATAACTCCCGTCAGTAACAATTAGGCGTTGGCAACTGCAGACTAAGTTTAGACAGGTCGATAGCCAAGACGCTTTTGAATAAAAGAGTTCAGGGTACGAAGACTGGGAAAGCCATGAATGTTTTCATGTTTCCAATTTAAATTCACTGCAGTACGCAAGCCATTCCCCGGTTAGCATACCAAGATGGGGAGTAAAAATGGAAGTCAAAAGGTTACAGGCAATTATACAGAATTCACCCAACACTGTTTAACTATTAGGCCTACAAGACATGTTAACGTGCCTGCTACATAAACAAGGCTATGTTCAAGTCACACAGGCCTATACGGTTGAGATGTGAAAGCTTCAAGCACATCGCCCAGAGTACTATTCAACATTTTCATAAAATGTCACAATGTTTTCTTTATCACGTTGTATAATTTTGTAAAAACGCAAAAATGCGTGATTCATAACCACCATGAAAACAACTTTAAAGAAAATTAAGTATGTAACCAAGGCTCTAGTGTTAATAGCTATACCACGATGAAAATTTTTGTTTCGTTACGGTAAGCAAGAATACCATAACTTAGGCGTTGAAGCTTTGAAAATAAGACATTTTGTGGCGTACAATAATCATAACGAATACAAACATTTCAAATTGAAAAGCTGTCACTGTATGAACAAGGAAATACTTGTTATTGTATTCACAAAAACATTTATAATTAAATATAAACAAATTTTAACACCCATATTATACTACATTTTTAGTGTGTTGTTGTTCAATATTATATAATAACGAAATTCAAAAATACTAGCGCCTTTAATTTTAAATAATTTTAACGCCCGTAAACCTCTGCACGAGAAATTTTCGGATAGTAACATTATTTTCAAATTAAAATGTCTGCCATTGTGGTTTCAAGCCCTTGTTTTTGTAAAAAGCGTTTATAATTTTCCACTCTAAAACAACGCATACTACTAACTACTGTAGAATAAATAGACGTCCACTATAAAGAAACGTCTACTCGGAAAATATGTCTTACCGAGTTATGAATGAGTAGTTAGGATTTTATTCTCGGCTGAGTATTCCAGTTATTCGCTCGACATGTTACCCATCATTCCTCCTCCTAACCCTCAACTCGCGATACCTCGGACCTTGGTTTTACGGTGCTCGTAGTGATAACTAGCGTGTTGCCCAGGTCGGCGTGCCAAGGTCAGATACCACTCGTCCTTGTTGAACATACACATCCATGCGCCATGCGACTCAGCATAGCAGCGCCTAGGACATAGTAACTGTTAGGTGACGGAACCTATACTTACAACTTGTCACGTGTGAGCTTTCATCCCATTTGGTTTAGTTGACTAAACACTGTCTGCTAGTGTTTCATTAATTTAGTCAACATTTAGATAGCCATCTTCTTTATTAAAACATATTCCATCAAAACACTAAGATGTATAGCTACCGGCATCAAGAGACAAAACTTTCAAACGACGAATAAAGAAACTCTGACAATCGTAGGCTGTGAGAAAATATTTGTTTTCATATAAGCCATCTTTAATATAACAAGTTACTATTTTTTTTAAGTAGAAAAGATTCCTGCGAAGAAGAAATTGAGCACCGATTTTATAAATTATCTCGCATGTCCGTATCACAACACGGCACGATTTCAACAAATACCAACGGAGACGTTCTAAATACCACTAGGCAGTGTTTGTAGACAGACAGTAATTGCAAATCAAGGCCCGCTTTGTTTTAATTCTAGCCTACAGCAACGCCTTACCGCGAAGATCAATTTCGTATTCCTACGATTCCTCACGCGCTATCATCATCGTACCTCCAGGCCTCAAGACGCTATTTTTCACAGAATCCTACCGCCGATTTGGAAAATATACTCTGATTAGTAGAACTTCAGTAAATTTTGACAGCTTCTTATGGGCAATAACCGTTGATGTTTGATGATGTGTCACAATGTGCAAGACAAAATTTACAGAACAAATCGTGAAACGGAAACCTCAGGGCTATTTTTATAGCTGGAATTGGATTGCACTGTGTCACATGTTACACAATATTATAGGTATTTCGGGGTAAAGTGAGTACTTTTTAAACACTAATTTTTCCCGTTTAGTTAAATTATGTTTTCCTGCCTCATTTTAATAGAAACAAATGTCTATGTAACAATCAAAGAGTTGGTTATAGATTGTACAGGAGTCAACAGTTATCGTTGGGGTCACATGTAATATAGTCTAATCATTATTTTAGCTATGATTGTCTTCAAACGTGCTCATGAGTAGCTGTACAGTGTTACTGAAGTTGTACGAAACAAGAGTACAACATACGTCTACGCACTGCTGTATCTTTACAGTATCCTATATAAGTTGGAAAACGGTACATATATAAAGGATCAACAAACATACGTTCCATCACCGCTGCGCTCAACCTCCCACCGAGAAGAAGAGCAACCGACAACTTCAGCAGGTGGGCGATTTCCAGCGCAACAGAAAAAGGAACAGTCGAAGGCGGGAGGAGAGATGATAATCCAGTAACTCGACAAAGTGCAGCTGTCGAGACGGCCCAATGCTTCTACGACGGCGTAACATAAACCGGAAGCTCGCTCAGACCTTCAAAGACAACCAACTCGAGATGCTGGGGAATGTTCAGACACTGACAGGTCCGAGAGATTGTGGAGGTCACTGACCCACTGAGAGGAAAAGCATGATTAGAAGAGGGGAAGGGGCGACTTGTAAACACGATGGACTATCCGGGACGTCGAAGGAAAAGCCCGCCGGCGGCGGCGCGTAAACAAATCCTGATACACAACTTGTACACGTACGAGAACATAATCGGGAACAAGAAATAGAACACTAATATAGTATGCAGAAAACGGCGATATCTACACACGAAGATACTACTTTTTAAACAAGAAAATACGTTCAACAGTCCACTCACAAATGTGTAATCACTCATAAAATAGCGAGGAAATTCACTATTACACCGAATTATTTATTATTGTGGAACTATCAAAACGTTTCTGCATTATTAAAACAACCCAGCATGAACAACATTGTCTGTTTACAACTAACTCACAAAGGATGGATAGGGCTTTCCGTAGCTGAAATTTCAGTTATCAACAGTTGTGTTGGCAGTGCTGAAAGCAGCTGTTTCCGTACAAAGAGCAGTGCTTGTCTGCGCCACAGACGATTCATACACAAACACATTCAGCTGACTGTCATACTGCTCAGTATACAAGGCATAATCGTTAACACTTTTAGTGCAAGATTTCTTCGAGCTGTGGGAAGTTTCATCAAGTTTTTCAGAAATTTGTAATTATTCATTAAAAATGTAGGAAGTAACTCAATAACAATGAATTGATAAAAATGGAAAAAATTCTACTGGCATTAAAGGTTCCCCATCCATTTTTTTCTTCAGAAAAAAATTCCTTTAAAAAACCTATAAATTATATTTTGAACAAATTCAGGGCGAATATATCGGCCACTGGTATTTTTCGCACAGACAGCGAATGCCGATATTTCGACTCTGGATGCAAGACTGGTGGGAGTGCATTCCTTATGACAAATAGTTAGGGAAACATAAATGCAACATTGGCTTTAATATGATTCACAAGGGAAGTTACAGCCACAAAGGTCGAAATTTAAAATGTGTGAATTCATCAAAGAACAAGCAAATGACAGTACAAAACTGACACGTTATGCACTTAAGTGTCTCAGGCTGCCTACCACTCAGGCATTTATGCATGTAAGTTACCTCCAATGGAACAAATTATTTCTGTGGAAACCATTAGGATCAGAACTTTCTCCCAAGGTGACATTTTATATTCATTCATGCATAATGATTACTTACATCATTATATCAAATCGCTATAGCGGATGGTCACAACGTTCTAAGCAATAGGAGGTACCGAACTATTTAATGTACGTAACATTATTTTCTGTGGTCACGTATCTTCACGTATTTCACTTGTATACGAAATTAGTTTTTTTGTGACATTTGTTTGTAATTTTAACGCTTACAATCTCCACCTTTCAGACAATTTCATGAATTACATCAGGCCAAATGTTGCATACATGATTCCCTAATTATGAGTATTAGCCTAAATATTGTATCCCCGGAGGACTAACACATATTAACAAATCATCCTGTATAGATAAACATTCTTTTCCGTGAAAAGTTATTCACGTGACAACCTTCAGAACTATCAAAAGCCACCATTCTTAAAAAATATAGACTATACAATTTCTCTCGTATCAGTATAGCATTCACAGCTGAAGTGTACTGGGTATGACTTTCGGTTGTACAAGGCAAAATAAGAGGGCTTTATGTATATCTACGACAGGAATGTTAATTAGCGACATGGCACACAAATCGGCACAAAGACATAAATTGGACGAAGTGGCAATGGCCATACTACAATTCACGTTGAGTGATTTTGGGGAACCATGGAGACCAAAATTGGGACGACAGGAGCCGAGAATCGAATCCGGGTTCTCCCGAATGTGAGTCCAACATTTCAACGTTGCACTGTATCACTCGGTACGTCTCGTACAACAAATATACAACATGTTCAGAAACTGCCATATAATAAGCACATCACTCAAAACCTGAGCTAAATTGGAGACGAAAGTATTTGTGGCCAAAAATTCAACATTTGTCGCGCACAACATGGCAACACAGTGCGGAGAAGTCCCGTCTTTCCCTCCACGTCAATGTATTATTTGATCGAGCAAACACAGAATCAAGATTGGACTGCTTGGGGTTTGACCCCCTGCCAACATTATGATGATCAGAGCAGTGGTAGTAAGATAAGCATGTAGAGCAAGTGGGGATTTACTCCAAGCTATGTTGCTACATCGCCCGTATAAATGTCTACATAAGGAAGAGTGTTAGACAGTTTTATGGTGTTTTCAGTTTTTTTTTTTGCCATAATGTTTATTCAAATTGTACTATCAAAATTTTTCCTTCGACAAAGTATAAGATGTATCATTGGTAAACTGCTTGACATAGGTCTATATAATAATGGAATCTTTCATTAATTTGTCACGCAGAACCATTGCAAGAGAATTATAGGCTAACTTTCATTAATTCTGCTGCAATGTTTCTGCATAGCAATTAATGAAAGATTCCATTATTATTTATGCCAAGCAGTTTATCGAGACTACATCCGACGCTTTGTCAAAGATAAAATTTTGATAATATGATTTTAACTAGTGTTATGGCTCGAACTGAAAATACAATAAAATTGTGTAACACTCAATCTTAACATTACCGTGTCCTATTCAGGGCAGCGACGGGAGTTTCTGGACATGCTGTAGAGTGGGACGTCTCGTCCCTATCCCGACTGAAGGGTCA
Organism: Medauroidea extradentata; assembly: GCA_003012365.1. NCBI lineage: Eukaryota > Metazoa > Arthropoda > Insecta > Phasmatodea > Phasmatidae > Medauroidea > Medauroidea extradentata. The sequence continues at coordinate 14,111 of PNEQ01081630.1, read as the reverse complement.
GAGAGTCACCGCTGCAGTTCAAAGCAGACGACTGTGTCCAGAAGGCGAGAGTTAACACTAACACAGCTCTCTATATGCACTCACGAACAATCCTTTCATCTCCACGCCCGCGCCTCCGACAAACGACGTTTATCAGCTTCGGCCCTGCTCTGCTCGTTTCCTAACGCGCCGGCAGTCGGCAGCCGATACAGAAAAAAAACTAGGCTGTCGTTCATTTTTTGGTTCCAAAACTGGCTCGCTCCAACTCGCTCCACGTCCCCCCTCCTTCTTCCACCAACACAGCAAGAGGCTCGTTTAATGGCGCGATCGTGCTCTCCTGACGGGCTGTGGTTATTACACAACATAATCGCCGTACAAGGTGGCAAGTTATAAACTTTACGCTCTGTGGCGGCTGCCGACAGCCATTATCAAGCCTGATAAGTATGCACAGTTGATCCGATCTGGTATTTTTACGTCCATGTTTTTATTACATCTAACTACGTCGCGAATTCATGGTCAAATTCTATACCCACGACGACTCGCCGAAAAACAAAATTGAAACGAACTCACGGCAAGCTTGATAAAATAAAAATTTGTCGTGCCACTGTTTTGAAGATGTTATATTTTACATTCTTCCAATGAGGGCAAGTTACAAAGTGAAGAAATATTTTAGACATACTTCATTGCAGCAAATGGTGTGTCTGAAAACCGAAGGATACAGGATACACACCGTCAAATGGACAACCAAAAGGAATTTACAGACAACCGGCAAACAAAAGAAAACAAATCCAGCTTGATTGTTGCCTACAAAATCCCTTTGGTTGTGTATTTGTCCGTATCATATGGTTTTCTTGCTGCGATGGCTTATACCGTAAATACATCTTTGATTTGTAACTGTTTTGATTACTTTTTCCCCTCCTTTCTGGAAATTTGTATATTTCCACCATTTAATATAAATATAGCAGTGTAGGCATAGCAAAAATTTAATGCCGTGCCTTTCAATAAAAAAATTGCCTGTGAACTATGTGGATTCCTTATTTATACTACTACAGTACTATCTTCAAAAATACCAAGACGGGCGCGGCTCGGCTCCCACCAAAGTGATCCGGGTTCTAATAGACTACCGGCTGTTTCGACCCTGACTTTCGAATGTGGATATCGTACTGGACAATACCGTTGGTACTTCTCGGAGACCTCCCCTTAATTCCGGCCATGAACAATGTTCAACCTCGTCGGATTTCAACACCTTGCTGCCTCTCGATGAACTCAAAAAGTGGCCAATTTACCGTGAACAATCTATAATAACTAATCGCAAATATACTCGTATGCGACATGGCAATGGGTTATTACGCAACATTCTCTCATACACACAGTATTTTGGAATCCCCCGAAAATAAAATTGAAAAGCTATGCAGTAGGCCTATGCTTGTTCATTTTTACGTACGTTTTCATGTAGGCTAAATAACTGGACAGCCTATGTGCGACCAGAAGTTAAAAATAACAAGTAATGCACTAATAATTAATTTATCTCTTATGTACGAACGCTCATAGTTTTACATTACGTAATAACGGTGGAACATTAAAAATAGTTTTGGAATTGCTTTTTTTTTTATTTTGGAGGTTAAGAACCACTTATTTCAAATAGGCCTATACCTAAATACATTTCATTGCGACAGATACTTAAAATCAATCACATCTGACTGACAGCCTAGTTATGACGTAATTAATCGCATGCAAAATTAATCATAAATAGTTCATAGCAGTTTCAGAGTAATGATTTCTAAAGTTGGTGAATGAAATCCGGAAGAATTTGTGTAATGGTAAAGCTCTACAAAGAAAATATTATAGCAATCCCAATAAAAAAAAATGTTACTACTTTTGAAAGCAACACAAGGATTAAGATACACGTTGAAAAGTTGTCACAAACTAAAGGCCATCGTTCATGAAACTGTCCCGACATTTTTCCGCAAGCAGGAAGGTGTCTTAGTAAAGTTTGATCTCTCATGTATCTAAATTACTATAATCCACAGAGTATTTTATCTATTAACATCGCCACGTTTTGCAAAATTAACCGTCTTCTCGTTCGGACAATAATACAACGCAGATGAATAAATATTTCTTTCAGCAGAAAACTGTTAAACTGAAGAGGCGAATTTCTTCAGAAATAAGAAAAGCGAAGAACTTGCCATAACAGACATTTTACGTTGTTCGTGATGTAAACATAATCGGTGCGACCACAGTCGGCAACTACAGATGATGTGAAATGAGAGTATTGATGTCACGCTACGGTTTGTTTACAAACACCGCCATGAAACTGCAACACATGTTTGGAAAGTTACATAATGTTATTTAGGTGTGCGATAAAAACGTGCGAAATAAATGGTGTCATAATCATGTAACGTAAAATTGGAATTGTTCAGGTTTGAAAAATTATTCCGCAATACATCATCCAAACTATTGAACGTAATGACAGCAACATATAATTTTTAAAGCTACTTTTTAACTTGTGGTTACCATACAATTCAGTTAACACTTAACAAGAAATGCGCCATTCAGACGTCAATTCTGGTTTCTCTTCAGTTCATTATTACGTGAATTAATGAAACAATTATTAGGAGTTCCTATTTACGACTTCGTCGATCACTGACGTCATAGCATGAGCTCACTGATGAAATGTAATATCTACATCAGTTAAGCATGTTATCACTCTGTATTCACAAAAACAACTTTAGTTATCTGCTTACACACTTTACTGCAAAAAAAAAAAACGTAAGTTAAATATCACGAATCACATATCACCAACAGGTGACTAGGAAGCTTGACTGAGGCACTACATTACTTAAAATATATTTAACTACAGTAACAACACAAGTAGTACTTCTCAGGGCGGAATGCATGCCAAACACAAATATTCTTGAAATCTAATCAGGAGTGAGATAGGCGAACTTCACGACTCAGCTATCAGCTGATTAAGCGCACCTGTCGACACCTTGCGGTCGCCTTGAGAAGTAATACGATAAACAAATACGCCTGAAATGCCGTTGGAAGCGTACTGGGTGAGAAAAAATACTATACTTCACAAACATTAAGAATTCCATCGTTTGCAAAATGAAATACCGCACACGACTAAAAAATAATCAGCCCGCAAAAAACAGCCTTGGACCATTAACCGGATGATGTCAGAAGGGCCTAAATGTCGATGTTTTTCTTTCGCGCGGTTTTTCTATTATGACCTATGACACAACACCTCTGGGTAAAACTGCGTCAAAGAAAAAACACATCGACATTCTCGACTTTTATCGCTACACTTTGGCAAGCTGTCACCATTATTCAGAAATGTCACGAGGTCGAAATGAATCCACAGGGCATTCCAGACAGTCACGTAAAATAAAAAATTCTGAGTTTTCGACCACGCACACTAGGTGTTGCATGGTAAAACTTACCTTACCGCTGAAATTTTTCCTCCTTCCTGATCGACGAAGATTGATCACTGCTTCTTACAGCTTGGATCTTGATTCATCGTTAGCAAGCACACGTGTTTGCATTTCCAGGACGTTCTTACAAACAGGCTTCACTAATTTATTTAAGACGTTTAATGTTCACAACACCAACATAAACATTCACACAGTTGACACAACGTTAACACTGCACGAGGGTTTCCATGTGGCAGAAAACAAATACGGGTCAGTAAGGCCAGCGCATGTGTGACTTCGGAGACGTCTCGCCCGTTGTCAAAAACACCGTCGGCTCGACCCCGTGAGGTATTGATTCAGCTCGCGCCGAAAACGGGAGAATGCCCTTTCGCCGCGTGCGTGTACGCTCCGTGCACAAGCTCCCCTGCCCTCTACAGCCGGCGAGCAACTGAGGCTGGAAGCGGGCGAGCCCCTGCGTGGACGGGAACAACGGGAGGGGAGAGGGACAGGAGCTGCCAACGTGACAGCGCGCCCGACACAAAACTTCCCAGCGCCGTCGCCAAGCCGCTCGACCACGAGTACCTCGGCCACCGGCAAGGTCGTTCCGCAGACGCGCGCGCGTTTCCAAGTCGGCGGACAGACACGGGGGGCTGCACGCGGTCAAGGTTATTTCTACTACGCGTTGCGGCGAAATTCAGTGTTGCTAGTTTGGCAAAAAAAACTAACTATTTTCACCGCAAGTAGCGCCAGAGATGGAGCATCGGCAGGTAAGGATAAAGGCTCTGCCACAATTATGCAGACGTGTTCGTCCGTGCAGGCCGTCCCGATATGTCCGTGCAGGTCGTGAGGGCCTCTGTTGAAAAGTTTGCCACAATTAGGTTGATGGATGTAGTTTGACTGACTTGTTATAGAGGGCAGTAAAGTAGGCCACCATTTATTTATCTATTCTAATAACACTAAGTTTTCGCGCGTTTTCTTTAAATTAAATGTAAACAAAGATTCTTATTGGTCAACTGACTTCATGACGTCAGATGCTGATGGTGTTGAGTCCGTCAACCAAAGTTCGGTGTTGGCGAGCTTTCGGAGCAGGTTGGAAAGATCAATGTTGAAAGTTTGGCAGAGTGAATATTTCTGCCGTTCGAGCGCTGATATCGGTAAAACGTTTAAACTGACCAATCACAAAGCTTTCGTGAATTTTAATTTACATGAAGTTGTTAATTTGAAAGCCGAAATTGGTTTGTTTTTCATTTTAACATTAATTAAAAAAAACTCCTCTCTTTGCCAAGCCTAGTTATGTATTAAAATTTTGCTACAGTCTCGTATTTTATTAGTCAGCGATAGCGACGCAACTAGAGGCAGAATATTCCCCTGTGCCGAACTCACGGCCGTAGAAGAACAGGTCTGGACACTCGCCTGGAAACTTGACCCCATTGTTGTTTGGCTGTAGTTCACCAAGTTACCGAGAATATTGTGTTTTATTGGCACTTCAGTTAGGGCGGTCGGACTCAAACCCCGCCCACTTCCTTTCCACTTAGATAAACAATTTATCAAAACGTATTTTTTATCAATTTATGAAATACTTCCTTCGCTCACAAATTTAAGAAAAGGGTCCAGCAATTTTTATTTCCTTTATAAATTTAACAATGGAAAAAAGTGGGCGGAGTTTGAGTCCGACCGCCCTAACTGAAGCGCCGTAAAACACAATGTTCTCGGAAACTTGACGAACTACAGCCAAACTACAAGGGGACCATGCAAAATACATTGGTAGATAGGCGAGTGTCCAGACCTGTTCTTCTACGACAGTGGCCGAACCCTCCAACAAGAGAAAACATTTTCTTTCTTACCTGTACTAGAATTAACCATAATTGAGGTTAAGTTGACTGTTTATTCACGTAACAATACGGCTGAGTGCAGTGTACTGAGATATGAGGTTATGGTTGGACAACCCAGAGTCAGATTCTACACGTTGCTATGGTAACCAACAACTTTTTTTCACGTTTCAAAATGGCGGACGGCCTCCTACACCTCCCTCGTGCGTTGGCAACCATGGTGTGTGAAAGACCGGGAAGTTCAAACAGTTAAAGGAATAACAATCGCGCGAATCGCACTTGAATTATTACAAATTACTTTCCTTACATGAAAATACGCACTCTGTTCTGTGTAAATGTATTTTATAAGTTAAAAATTCTACAAAGCTAAAAATAGGATCTATGAAATCACTAGTCAATTATCGTGAAAATAAGACAAGTCCACACTTACTGCATTTTTACTTGCCGAAGGCATTAAAAAGGAAGTGACAGGGTGAGTAGTATGTGGGCATGGACGTAAAAGATAATGCCGATTTTATGCACCGAACACTAAATTGGCACGCAATGTCTGTTCCGCACAATTTCAGTAAAATCCGACAGTCCTGAGGGCAAGACTTTTATAAAGTGTTTTAGATGTTTGATGCTATGCCACTCGTCGATATTTATTGTTCCAAATGAACTTGAGAAGTCAATTTCATCGTATGTACTGTAAATTTTGTCTTGCATCGTGACTTTCATTACAAAATATTTGCTCGTATGTAACCGTCAAATTTTACTTTAAGGGCTTGTTCCTTAGTTTTGCAGTGATTTCGAAAAAGTTTTTGTTATTGCTACCTAATACTCCTATCATAATTTTGCTCCACAGTTTTGACACTACTAATGTAATGTGTCATACTTTGTGGCTGAATTTTTTGTATAAATGTACTGAACGGTTTTGTAGATTTCGTCACGCAAAGTACCTCGTTTTTTGTCGTGAAAATTAGCCAAAATTAAGAAAAAAAATTTTTTTTTTTTTTGCTGACGAATGGAACATTATTTTTAAAAACGCATCCGCAGTATTGTGCATCGTGTGACTGCACATTGTCTCAAATTTTTTCAAAGCTTTTGGTTAAAAAATATTTGCGTTATTGGCACCAGTCTGAAAAAACTAAGGAACAAGATGAATTTACACATTGTTTTTATTTGTAGAAAATATGGGGTCACGTAAAGCTAAAGTTTAAAGTTATATTTCTGCCTTAAACCCACTACACAGGGGCTTCTTTATTTTGGATGAAAATGACCATCAACGTTGTAAAACAAAAGGAACACTAACTAGCGTTCTAGCTAGCACCTTACCATATTAACTGACCAGCTAATACGGTTATCTTTCTTGTACTAGAAGGTACACGCCATTAAAATGCAAAATGTAGATTTCAAAGCTTCATTTGAGGTACTAGGGGTAATTTTTGCAATACTTATTGATACAGCCACGATTTTATGGCGGAAAGATTTCTGCATCGCTTGGTTTCAATGCCTTATGTGAACATGTGCAGATGTGTTTCATGGTCGACGATTGGATTTTTCAACTCTCGCTTGTCTTCGGCTTATGATTTATGTCACAGTAACCTTACCCTGATTGGTGCAGTCGAACGAGATACCTGTCTAAACGGAGACATGCTGCCAATAACCACGAAGGAAACAGATCTGTCGATGGACGCGCAAGGCACTGAGATAAAATGATGCATAAATATTTTCACAACAAATTCGTAGCTCTACTTGTTGAGTCTGCATCAGAAATAAGCAATGAAATGTAAAAAAAGTAAATTAAAATAAAATATTGTCGGCAGCAGATAGATAATGTTCTAGGTTAAATGACATATTGTACGATCCGGCAATATTTCTTGAAATTCTCCTTTTACGCAACTAGGCACTATTATTTCAAAATACTTATATTTGTAAGCTACTTCGTTCAAAACAGTTGTGCGTGCATAAATTATGTTTGTTTACATCAGACTTGTGCAAGAAAGATAACAAAAAATAGAACTGTCCCTTTCTCGTACCAGTCAGTATACAAGTCCTTGTACGTTAGCCACTATAATATTATATTATAATTTATACAGTATATTATATTATAGTATGCTCGGGTGGACGTTCACACGACATTAGTTCTCTACAAGCCGATGTGAACAAGAATGTGTTCGCCTTCACAAGAAAGACGCCGATGTGTGCTGGGCTTGATGAAGTTAATATTTTTCCAAATACAGTAGCCCAGAAAAAAAACCGTTCTTAGTAATTTTTAAGAAGCTACAAAATCACGTTTCAATAACGTGTGCCTTATTTAAAAAAAATCGCAGAGGCATACTCTACAGTTTTCTTATTAATAATTGATAAACATATTGCGAATACGTTTATTAGTTTCGTGAGAAAAAAAAAGCTCGTGTGTTAAGCGCTACGAAACGCCAGTCATGATGCGAGGTCGTATTTTAAATGGCTGCGCAAACACAGAAAAATTAATGCAACCATTAATTATGTGGAAACTTATCTGAAAGTAATGACGGTCACAAAAATTATATTACATTTCTAATGCAGACCTCTTCTACGAAAACACACACTTTGTGAACGTATACCACAGACCTATTCCAAACGCATTTGATATAGCCTGCACTAGATACGATGGAAAAAAAAAAATCATAATGTCACAACACACACACAGCCTGAAATGAAAATAATGCAAAACATATTCATTACTTTCAGCACCGACATCTCATGGACTAACACAAATGTTAATTTAACACAATTTCATTATAATATTACCCGGCAGGAAGAAAAATATATTTATTTAAGACTTATTTTTACAAGTGGCGATGTTACGGGGGTAGGTCACCGAAAAATTTTATCATTTTAAAACTTTTTATTTATACGTGGGGTGGTTCTCTGCAACTATTTTTTATCGTAATGAAAATATATCTTCCACATTTGCAAATTTTCTTAAAACTGTTTATAGACAAGAAAGGAAAACCAATGAACTTACCGAAATGAAAAAATTCACACTGAAGAACAGTGCCATGGATTATGACAGCATGTATAAAACACATTGATTACTCTTCTTGTATTTAGAATTTTTTTATTTTAAATTCATTATTTTTTTAATACAAAATCAACGCGGTTTGTACACATATCTCGAACAAATATAAACATTATTAAAGCAGTTAAAATTTTCAGTGAACCGCCCATTTACGTTCGTTGTCTTACACTTAACCAATGGAGAAAAATATCAAACCAACGTAAGAGCTTACGATGTGAATAATGAAAGAAAAAATATGAAAATACAATAAACATGAATATTGAGATCTAAAACATAAATTATAAATCATCTGTACTAAACAGGGACATTACAGACTATGTTAGACCAGACGAAACAATTAAAATACGTAAAGTTATGATTTATCTAATAGTCCCATAAAGTGCATCTGAAAAATGTTGAAATATGTCGAACTAAATAAAATCCCTATAGGGAAACCTAGGCGATTCTATTGTTACATACTGAAAAATTATACACACTCCAGAACATAAAAATTGAAAAACAATAACTGAAATGATAATACTAGGCATATTCATTGTTGCACACACACTCGGGTATGGTTGGTTTTGATCACTTCCTCCATGTGGTTCTAATACACCCTAGTTCGCGCATGCCTGAATGTTCACCACTTGAGTGCACTAGGGCGGACTAAAATTCTCATGCCAGGCATTCTTGGTAATTCCTGAAAAAGGTTCAGTAATAATGTGTGGGCAGGTATCATCGGCAGGAGTTATCCCACCATGCTTTGACGGTTCACACGTACTAACGACCTTGCCAGAAACTCTGCCGGGGTTCGTGGAATATAGGCCTACTGTACAACGTAAAAAACACTCATCCACAAATGTGGCTTCGACGTGACAACGGACCGCCACAATTTTCACTTGCCGTTCGACAAATAACATATTCAGGGTAGGTTCAATGCCTCAAAACTACGATGGAACTGCAAATCAATGGCTGTTAAATTCAAGTAAAGAGATATTTTTTGTACTGAGTGTAATTCACCCCAGTAGCGCTCTTGAAACCACCTAACAGAACTGGAGAAAAAAAAAAAAACATTGATTAAATTTCATTATTATGAATGATTTAAAACCAAAATTATAATTTCCCTCTGTGTTTCAAGAGACATTTGTTCTGTTGTTCCTGATGATTGAAATATGTCTTCATGCAATGTTTGGTCCGGATGAACTCCCAAGTTTTTAAATCAATCTGGATTGAAAATTTTACTATACACACATTTTCAGTAATTTTTTACTTCTTGTTCGTTCCTTGTTCAATCCACTACAAGTTCGGTGCAGTCCGGAATTTTACCTTACATTTGTGGCCCCCACCCAATTCCTCCTCCCCCCCCCCTCATGCTATAGCCATAGTTTTCTTTCAGTATAGAAATATACCCTGCTTCACTATAGTTAAATACCTCTAACCTTAATCCTTTCCAGCAGCTAGCTACAAAGGCATAGAAAAATAAATATATTACACAAAACCACTTTCTGGAAACTGATTAATGAAGCAATGTTATGTTACGTATGCTCCACTGAGAAAATTATTTGTTAATTTAAGGATAAAAAATATACATAAACACAAATTACATACTTTTCAACACAAATCTAACAATACAATAAACATTAAAATACAAAAAAAAAAAAAAATTAAGAGTACGCTTAAACAAACTACATTTTCTACGTACCACCGCCTAATTCAAAATACTAAAATACTGGCAATAATGTTGACGCTTACTTTTGAGTACGAAATGGTAAATATTTATATGCGAATACACTGCCATGAATGACTAGTTTTAAGAAGGCTACAGTGACGAAAATTGGGTGGACATATCGGCTAACTCACATTTCATTGCTACAATTTGAATTTATAGATTATTGAAGTTGCTTTTATAACACCGTATTCTGAGGCTCGTGTAGTTATATTAATGTTCGTTTGTTACGTTCACATTAATAACCATCGTTGAATATTATTGTCTACAAGATACCTACGCTTTATACAATCACTTCATACGTTTTTTGCTGTTTATTATAATACTAAAGACCCTGTTTTTTTTCATTCAGTCATTTTTTTATTTCGACCTTTCCTTAACATATGCTCTATCATATGACTAGCTATGGGTCATTCGCGACTAAGTGAACATATAGGTATGAACCCCAAACAATTACACTTAACTATGGCTTAAGAATATATGTTTTGAAAGAATAAAACTTGTAGACTGTGATAATTAGTCACATATAATTGTTTATATCAACAAGTGTCGTAAATATAGTAACTTGCTGGATATAAAAATCTAGCAAGGTTTTTTTTAAACACATGCGCATTTTACCTTATAAACCTAAGTTAATATATTTTATCGCTTAAAAGCTATAACGTCTTAAGCTGCGAAAAATATTTATCACAGATTTGTGTGTGTTAGGATACCTTTGAAAATTACTTTTACTTTATGGAAAACAGCCTATAACCTCGACTAGCAATTCACCGAGGTACGGTTTGGAGTAAATTTGTTCTGTGTCACAAGCAACAGTTCAGTTTTAATACTTTGAAGGTTATCAACTGTACTCCTGGAAGACATACACTTAAAATTAAACTAACATATGTGTTTTCCAAGTATCTACTTAGATCACAGTTGCCATTTGATAAAAAAAAAAATATTACGCGACATCGCCGGCAATGCTGGCCTTACATCAACTTGACATTTGCCACTTTCCTCCGAAATAAATAATACTGTCATGTGAGTACTGATAGTGCACGAATGTACTCATAAAAGATCGTGTTAAAAATCTCTTTCCAGAACATATTTTAGTAACATTTATATCCTTTTTACACAGAACACAGCACTAAAATTAAAAATAAACCTGTGCATTAAACTTGTTTCATAATAAACAAGAAAAAGTAAATACGGGCAAACTATTTTACGTATAATTCACAGAGATCACAAGACTGTAAACTTTTTCCTAGATACATTTTTACTTGTTTTATTTGCGTAACTGTAGATAATATTTTTAATCGCGTTACCGGAGACTCCTAAGAGCGCAAAAATGTCAAGCAATTGGATTTGCTTAAAATATATGTTAAGTAGTTTACTAAAACAAAATTCAAAGTTGAAAATTTTGGAAATATGTTAATAATAATCAGCATTTTTTCTTCCGTAACTCAAAACACTTAATTATCATTTAAGAAAACTAACAGTTGTAATGAAAATCATGTTAATGAAGATATCTCATACTGTCTTTACAAAAACTCGCACATTGGTTCTGAGATATGACTAGAGATTCCCACTATCGAAGGATAAAAACTAATAGTGGCATTAATAAAATTATGCTCACATATTGATATCAACAATACCTATCTTACTGCCTTATTGCATGAGCTCATAAATATTTATTAATCTAACCACTTTAGATTTTGATGACAAGCTATTTTGCCTGTAGAGTAATTAAACAATATGAAATACTAATAATTTGCAGCTATCCTACCCAAATATTTACCTTTTGGCACCTTCCTCGTTGAATAAGAATATTTAACTAGTAATTTGTACAGTTTTTACCAGCCCACACTATTATAGTCGACATTACTGGCTCGATTGCGGCACACACAAATTTATATCGAATTAAAGATTTTACTATAAAGATGACTGTAAGATACGTTTAAAAACATTTCGGCAAAGCCCTATAACGTGAAAAATGTTTCGACGCCTATCATAAATGAAAATCCAAAGAAAAATATACTAATACGTAGTAAAATATTGTTCTATTTATAAATGAGCAAGAAAGTAAATCACGTATAAATAATCAAACACACACAATTACTATAAAAACGGACCCTGCTGGATTTTCGCTAAAAGATTGGCTTAACAACATCATGTTTCAATATCAGACGTACAACATCGTGGCTCTGTTTCAAGGTCAGTGATTGGTTGATTTAATTACAATAACCTTTAAGTTCTACACGCAAATATCAGATGTGTGGTGTAGCAGAAACCTTATTGTGATTGGCACAGTCAACAGCTGCCAACACTAAAAGAAAAATTTTGTAGGTAGTCTTCCCTGCAAAATTATTTTGTAGTAAGCACTAAATAATATTGTGGTGTCAACAAAATACTTTTGTGGTGATCACAAAATAAACTTTGTGGGGTAAATACCCACATAATATTTTGTAGACGCCACAAAATATTTTTCACGTTAATAATCATGAAGACGAGATTATATATAGATATGTATTTATGGCACTTAAACACAATGTTGCAGAAATCTTTCACAGAAATCCAGGGTTCCCAACTACAAAAGTTCGTGTAAATTATAAACATAATATAAACAGATACACTGGAAAATTGCGAGAATATTGTGTGTTAAAATATTTTACACAACCGTGCATTTTCCTGCACCTTGAATGGCTGACGATGGTTTAGTGATACAGTTGAGTTATTCACATACGAATCACAAATGTTCAGCAGTGGCCTACATATAGTTGGCATTAACCTAGTCAAATGGGCACACAACCATAACAAAAGAACGTCGGACATGAATGCTAATTCAAACGGAGATGATAGCTACGTGACTTAAAGCCATCCAAATGAGAAATTAATAATTTAATTTTTGTATGAAGTAATGATAGTTTTGTTTATCTCACTAGTGACTGCATTTTCCTCTTGTGAAACAAATTGAACAAGCGTCAGCCAGGCGGCCGCATTAACAACGGTGTTTGATATTGAAACGTACGCTGGTAATATATTTATTGTAATAAATCTTAAGGAACTCATAACATGCTAACAAAAATCACGGCCTCCTATAACATAGTAATTTACAAGTGGAATGAACAACTTGCTCGTTAGCGTACAACTGATCACAGTACAATAACTATGAAAAACTTCTGTTTTTAATCATTAAATCTCTCGACGAAAAATAAAATAAACACTCGGGCTTCAGAAAATATAGTCAGAATAAAAAAACAAATACAATCTATCTGTTGTATAGCCACTAACAAGGAGTTGTGAAGAAAAAGTTTGTAGTTACAGTCACAATGAGTTGCTGCAACTACAAACTTTTTCTTCAGAACTACAGCACTACATATAATCGGTTAGGCTACTTTTTACAATTGTATCTTTTTCATAGTAGATACAAGGAAAATGGTTTAATGTGTTCCATAATAGCTGCGGTGAGTTGGACGGTTTTTGAAGTAGGTGGTGCAAACAGAGAATGTCTTGCAAGTATTTGGGAGTGAGCTAAAAGGCTGGTAAAAAAAAAAAAACCAACACAGAGGAATTACAGATGATTGAGTGTTTGTAGGAACAAATAAAATCTGATCGAAATGAAATAGATGGATAAAAATAATGGCAAGAGAGACGTAATGGTTTGAGAACGATATTGGGAAGCAAAATGGAAGATAATCCCACGACGGGCTAGATTCAGAAGACCTCTCTTCACCCTCAGTTAAAAGTAAATAGGAAACTGCAGATTCGATTATACTGTAGAAGAGCTTGTTTGCAGTTAATACTTTGTTGTGTAATTCCATTTGCGCCTCTTACCGTTTGCATTGCCAAAAGTCCTAGCCCGGCTTTGTCGCCATTTTCCGTACATTTTATTTTGCCGTTTACTTTTAGTTTTCTCCTTTTGTTGTTGTGCTGTCTTTCTTGATAAAAACTATTATATTCCGTTATGAATTAATAAATTTGTGTCGCTAATTTTCATTTATTTTTTTCCGTGTCTTTTTTGGTTACGAGGTTATTCCGTATCCAGAATTATAATAATTTTATATTTTTATTGACAATATAGCTAATAATCACTTTTTTCTGGTTTTTTTTTTTTTTTTTTTTTTTTTTTTTTTTTTTTTTTTTTTTTTTTTTTTTTTTTT